>VKOC01006564.1:0-16521 GCA_009364415.1 Spea multiplicata
CCCTGCTGGTGTGGGCGTGTCCACCTGTATCCCTGCTGGTGTGGGCATGTCCACCTGTATCCCTGCTGGTATGGGGGTATCCACCTGTATCCCTGCTGGTGTGGGCGTGTCCACCTGTATCCCTGCTGGTATGGGGGTATCCACTGTATCCCTGCGTGGTGTGGGCCGTGTCTGTATCCCTGCTGGTATGGGGGTATCCACCTGTATCCCTGCTGGAACCGCCAGGTCCCCTAGAGCGACAGTCACATGACCATACGATTCACAGGGGCAAATGCTCCGTGCACCACAAGTAACCCTTCCTATAGACGGTTAACCCCTGCACTGTACCAGCCTAAAAAACCTGAGCCCCCGGCTAACGACGAAAATAGGGGAGGGATGGGCGGGAAAATAATCTTTAAAATGATTGCCCCTATAACATAACTGTTGTAGTCCTAACTGCTTCAGATATAATGCCAGTAGTTTAATACAACCTTGCTTTATTGCTGAACATTAGTGAATCATCAGGATATTTAATGCTGACACAAATCAGGTTATCATACCAAGCTGCATCACTGCTTAACACCCTCTGGCTACAAAATGGCCACCGTGCTCTCTGACCTGTGAGGCAAATACAGAGGCGGAGCCACAAGTTAAAGTGAGAGGGACAGTGAGATACAGTATCCTACATTCCAGATATAACAATAACCCCCCCTTAATATATAGCCCTCAGGCAGGGTAATTACCCCCTCCCTTCCGGTCTTGCACGTGCCACAAAACGTTAACTCATTAAGTGCCAAAATTTTGCCTAGTCACCCCTTGAAACCAGGCATTCAAAGGGGTGCCTCGTCCGGCACGTCATTCATGAGGCCCCTCCGTCCCATCCTTCCCCTCCGGGGCTGTTCTTGACGTGTGTTAAAGTTACTGGCAGTTTTGAAGTGTGTTTGTTAAGTATTTTCACTGTTGTGCCTGCGCTACGGACTGGGTTGGCGGCAGATAACCAAGTGTCTCTCGTGTTTTCTTGAACCTTGTAGATCAGTTATGGAGCTACAGACTACAAGCTGAGCGATAGACGCGTTTATCCACATTTCTTCCGCATGCTTCACAACGACCACGTCCATTATAAGGTTATCTCCAAGCTTTTGAAACACTTTGAATGGACCTGGGTGGGAATAATCGTGTCGGACGATGCCGGCGGAGACACGGAAAGCCAGTGGCTGATGAGATACTTGAGCAGTTATGACATTTGCGTTGCCTTCACTTTAAAAATTGGCATCAATAAATATAACGTTCAAAGCGCAGACATGGAGAGGAATCTGCTTGTCGTTCAGAGGTCTTCTGCTCGGGTCGTTATCCTGTGCGGGGCGTTTAATTTGGCCATCGCTGATTTTTTGTCACATTCGCACCTAGCATTCAATGATAAGACGTTAATTCTTCCTCCTTCCTGGGCCTCTAACAGTTACCTGATTGGAAATTTCATACCGGCTTTTAACGGGAGTCTCGCCATAGAACTCTGCCCGCTGCACTTTGTAGACGACGGGGTATTCTTTGAGAAAGTGTCGCCCACAAAGCGCCCCACGGACAAGCTCCTGGAGTACATCTGGGTCACATTACTAAAATGCTTGACCAACCATGCAGCCACCAATTATTTGTATTCGCAAATTTATAAGTTAACCCTTCGTAACTGCACCGGGGGGAATTATTTCCTCAATACTAAAGAGCAGATGTATATTGGGGTTTCTCCTCGCGTGTTTTATGCCGTAGGCGTCATGGCTCAATCTCTTGCCAATTTTTATTCGTATCATAGAAAAAAATCAGGTGGGAACAAAAACACAAACTATAACTACAGGAACAAGGTGTGTGTTTTACTTTCCATCACTGCTGCAGGATCTACTGGTGGAGAGAGAGAGAGGATGGGAGAGAGAGGCGGGGGGAGGAGAGAGCAGGATGGGAGAGAGGAGCGGGGGGGAGAGAGAGGGATGGGAGAGAGAGAGAGATGGGGGAGGAGAGAGAGAGGGGATGGGAGAGAGATGGGCGAGGAGAGAGAGAGGGGATGGGAGAGAGACGGAGAGTGAGAGAGAGAGGGATGGGAGAAAGAGGCGGGGAGGAGAGAGAGGATGGGAGAGAGAGGCGGGGAGAGAGAGAGAGGAGAGAGAGGTGGGGGGAGGAGAGAGAGGATTGGAGAGAGAGAGATGGGGGAGAGAGAGAGGGGATGGGAGAGAGAGAGAGATGAGGAGGAGAGAGAGGGATGGGAGAGAGAGAGAGATGGGGAGGAGAGAGAGGGATGGGAGAGAGAGAGATGGGGAGGAGAGAGAGAGGGGATGGGAGAGAGAGAGATAGGGAGGAGAGAGAGATGGGGAGGAGAGAGAAAGGGGGTGGGAGAGAGACGGAGAGATGAGAGAGAGAAGGGATGGGAGAGAGAGAGATGGGAAAAAAGAGAGATAGAGAGAGAGAAACAGGGAGAGGAGAAAGAAGGGATGGAGAGAGAGAGACGGGGGATGGGACAGTTACCTTTTGTACCCCATCATAACGTCTGTATGATCCCAGTACTTAGTATTTGACAGCCCTTACTGTCCCAGTAAACTGTACAGCACCGAGTACACCTGTTAGGGCTTACTGACAGTACTTATGTGTAAACATTCTACATATGGAATGAGATACGGATTCTGTAATTCTAAAACACTTTTGTTTATTGTAATATTTTTTGTAGTTACATCATTTCATTAAAAGAGTTTCCAATTTAGTTCGAAACAATAGCGTTTTATTCTTTGATGAGAACGGGGACTTTGGCTATTGCTATGCGATTGTTAACTGGAGAAGACCTGACGGCCACTTGACGTACCCCATCAGGGTGGGGAACTTCACCCCATGGGCCTCGGAGGACCAGCAGATCACAATCAGTGATACTAACATAGTGTGGAAGAACAATAAGGTGAGGAACGTTTATCAATTTATTGCATGGAGTGAAGTGACGGGTGTAGAATGGGTCAAGCTGGGGGCACTTCAGGGGCCAACATCCTGAGCTGGACCTGCTCACAAAAAATGAGACAGACAGAAGGGAGGATTTTTTACTGACTTGAACTTGGTTAATGAGTTGGAACCCAACCTGGGGTCTGAACCAAAAACAACGATAATAGCAATTAGTGGTTTATCTTGGGGCAACTGGTTTTATGAACTGGTTTGTAAATCAAATGGTGGGCGTCTTCTTTGAATGAGACAATTAGAGTTATGGTGCACCCCATTTTTTCATTCTAAGTCACCCCAATCTAACTGCTAAACTAGTATTTAATGGTCACATACATTTCCTTTTTAACCTCCGTTTGTCATCCGAGGACTTCGGGGGATTGTTAGACGTTGTTGGATTGGCATCTAATGGGATGCCAAGGGAATGGACAGCATTTTCTATTCCCTTCCTTCCTTGCACCCAAAGGATTCATTGCATCTTTCTGGGGCACTTACAAGTGGGGGTAGGTAGGCTTTTTCTGATGTTAAAGTTATTAATGTAATTATTTGTTGCCCATGTTAACCCCACTCATCCCGAAATATTTATGGGGTGGAGTGGAGGAGACACAGGCCTCTGTAGGTATAATTAACCCCCCTCCATCACGCTACTCTATTTTCTTGTTTCTAGACACCAATATCCCGATGTTCAGAGAAGTGTCTGCCAGGTTACAGAAAAGCACTAAAACCTGGAATCCAAACCTGCTGCTACGACTGCGTCCGGTGCTCGGAGGGGGAAATCTCAAACAGATCTGGTATATCTTCTGTTATTACAGACACAGTGAACAACTTAATGGCATTACAGGTTTTGGCTGAAACATGCTTATGGAATGGGAGAATATCTTAGTTCCCACCCTGTTTACATAGGAGTCATTTATTGTGTAATTCTTCCCCTCTTTCTATTATTTTTTATTAGTTATTTAGTTATATTGCACGGAAGTTTTGTTTCTAAATTTGTGAGTTTCAGGCGAGGACATGCAAGGTTCAATTTAACTTGTCTAAAATTCATATCATAACATGCATGTTAGAGAATATGCACATAGCAAAGGCACGCAGCCTCAGTCACGTCTAGTTAGTTTACTCTTAACTCAGCTGACCACTCAACTTCTTAGTGAATAGACCCAAAGTGTGGGCAGTAAATTTATAGCCCTCACTATAAGAAAGTTGGAACCACAGCACTTTTTTATTTGAAATCAATAAGCTTTGAGGGAAAAAGTGCCTCTCTTTCTACTACAACAAGTGTGATGCCACTTTACTTTTTTGTCCGGTTGTAGTAAATAATATCCTTCTTATGAACAGATGCTAAAGCTGATTCAAAAAAACAAATAACAAATGTTTTGTATAGAGTCACAAGTGTGTTAACTACTTTTATTTAATGTTTTTTTTAAACCTAAGGTAATTTTGTTATCTTGGCCTCCTGTTTACTAATCGTGGTGTTAAGTAATATCCTCTAATCTTTGTGTTTCATTCTAGTCACATTTGCCCGTAATTAGCATCTACTGTTTTTGTAACCAAATGCATAACTTTACATTTATCAGTGTTGAATTCTATATACCATATATCTGACAATTGTCCCAGTTAATAGTTTTAATGACATCACTCTGCAACAAACATACATCCTAAGCCAAATTTATAACAATTTATTGGTGGCGAAAAACAGAAATTGTGTTTCCAACACCTAAACCGATTGTTCTATACATTTATTACAGTTGCCCTCAATATTAAGAAAAAACATGATTTTAAAAACCTAGAGAGCCATTTGTTTAGTTCATTTTCTGGCAATCTCTGAATAAGTACCCCGAAAGTACCTTAATGCAATGACCAGCGGTTACATGGGCTGCGCTACACATATTATTTATGATGTGATGTTCACTAAGCTATAAAGAAGGAAAGGGAACAATACACTTTAAAGACATGTGAAAAGTATCTGCGCACGAGTGCCTCTCATCGGTGTTCATAGATTTATTTCTTTTTTTTCTCCTTTAATAGACAGTGATTTTTGCATTAAATGCCCCGACAATGAATGTCCCAATGAGCTGAAGACTCAGTGTGTCTCAAAAATGGTGGAATTTCTGTCCTATGAGAACGATCCAATTGCTGTGATTATTTTGTTGGTTACAACTGTGTTCTGTTTCATAACTGTAGTCATTTTAATCATCTTTACAAAATGCAGACACACAGCAATTGTAAGACTCAATAACAAGAACCTCAGCTTCCTCCTCCTGGTGTCCCTCATGCTGAGCTTCCTCTGTGTGTTTCTGTTCCTCGGTCGTCCTGAGGATGTAACCTGCATGCTGCGGCAAACTGCTTTTGGAGTCATCTTCTCAGTAGCTGTGTCTTCTCTGTTGGCCAAAACTCTCATGGTTTGCAACGCTTTCAAAGCCACCAAGCCTGGCAGCTTTTGGGTGGGGACCAAAGTGTCTAATTTTGTTGTCCTAATATGTTCCTCTGCCCAAGTTCTAATCAACATCATTTGGTTGACCACCTCTCCTCCGTTCCAAGAGCTGGACATGCACTCGTATCCTGGAAAGATCATCGTTCAGTGTAACGAGGGCTCGGGTATCGCCTTCTACTGTGTCCTGGGTTATTTGGGGCTTCTGGCAGCTGTTAGTTTTATTATAGCTTTTTTAGCCAGGACATTACCGGACTGCTTTAATGAGGCCAAGTACATCACCTTCAGCATGCTGGTGTTCTGCAGCGTTTGGATTGCGATGATCCCGGCCTATCTGAGCACCAAAGGCAAATACACGGTGGCCGTAGAAGTTTTTGCCATATTGGCTTCAAGTTCTGGACTTTTGGGTTGTATATTTTTTCCAAAATGTTTTACCCTTTTGTTCCATCGGGAGGCCCAAATCAATATATTTCACATAAGAAATAAAGTATCTCTTACATAGTACAGAGTAAGCACATGTACCTAATGGGATGCAGTGAATTGTGTACTTGCATGGAGGCTTGCATTTTTCTTACTTACCACCAAATGATAAGAACAATAAAAAAAAGTCCGGCTAAATGTCCTTGTGCAGACTTGTGCAGGGCCAGCAAAATCGCACCTGACGGAATATTTGTTTCTTTCTTGCCGCGTTTGTTTTTCAGGCAACAGATTTCGTTTCCTGGTTTTCGTTTGGGGCGAAATGTGGAGGTAGTAGGCACTAGTCAGCTTTCTGGTGTCAATAAAACAGAGGGTCAGTACCAGGAGACCATTTCTGCCCTTGTGCTCCAGTTCTGTCCCTCGAGTCACCCAGTCTGCCTCTGCCTACACCGGCTACAGTGGTCCTGTCCTTGTCCTCCAAATATTTGGGCAGCAACCATTTTAAGCTTCGCCGACGCCGCCCCCCGGTACTTACCTTTGAAGAGTCCTGCGGCGAGTCTCCCTGCTCTGCCACGGTGCCGGCTTGTAATGCTGAGCGCCGGAAATTCACGCCACTTCCAGCGCTCAGCATTACAAGCCGGCACCGAGACCGAACAGGGAGACTCGCCGCAGAGGAGAGAGAGAGAGGGGTGCCGAGCGGGTAAGAGAAAACCACTCGGCGCCCCTCTCTCTCTCTTCCGGAAAAAAAAAAAAAAGTGCCGGCCCTGTGTACGTAGGTGTTGATTCATCCCAGAATTGATGAAATTACCCCCGCTCTCACTGTGCTCGTTTCCCCCAATCTCAAAATGCTCCCACGCTTTACTACGACGTTGCCCTCCACGCGGGGTTTTTTTTTGTATTTGTGATGTTTGTGATGATGGTGGTGCTGCCGGTGCATGAAGGGGAACCCGTAGTCACCAATATTTATTTATGAATGAACACTAATAGAGGATATGATAAACATAAGAAAAAAATGTACACAACTTACAGGTTTGGCTGGCAGTGTAAATGGCCGACTGTCTTCATCAACTAAATTCCACTCAGGATCAGGGGCTGCAGCTCCCGTAATACCCTACAGTAACGAGCATCACTCTCAGCCTCTGCTAACCTAACTGTCGCTGTGTCACACTCCAACTCCCATCAGTCTGTAACTGCTGCTATTGACAAGTTAAAATGGAGTCCACAATTATATATCTAAAGCTTTTCCCTCCCCCTGTAAATGCTGATCCACATCTTGTTTTTTTTGCTACTTCTACCTATTAGTCATTGATATGTACCCGTGCATCTCTATCATACACCTCTATCTTTGTGCATAAATGTGCAATAATAAAGGGTGTAATAATAAAGAGTGTAATAATAAAGAGTGCAATAATAAAGGGTGTAATAATAAAGGGTGTAATAATAAAGGGTGTAATAATAAAGAGTGTAATAATAAAGAGTGTAATAATAAGAGTGCAAATAATAAAGGGTGTAATAATATAGGGTGTAATAATAAAGGGTGCAATAATAAGGGTGTAGGGTGTAATAATAAAGGGTGTAATAATAAAGGGTGTAATAATAAAGGGTGCAAATAAAGGGTGTAATAATAAAGGGTGTAATAATAAAGAGTGCAATAATAAAGAGTGTAAATAATAAAGGGTGTAATAATAAAGGGTGTAATAATAAGGATGCAATAATAAAGGGTGTATAAATAAAGGGTGTAATAATAAAGGGTGTAATAATAAAGGGTATAATAATGAAGGGTGTAATAATAAAGGGTGTAATAATAAAGGGTGTAATAATAAAGGGTGCAATAATAAAGGGTGTAATAATAAAGGGTGTATAAGAAGCCCATTTGTGTCAATAGAATGTTACCAGAAAAAAACTCCCACCTTCACGATTATCATTTTAAAAAAACCACATAAAGTAAGTGGAATTTCTTCAAATTATCATGAATGTTTTAGTTTGTTAGTTTGTTGACAGATTGTGCTCTGTGCGAGGACCGGTACTTCATTATCGCTCAATCGCACCATTGCTTCAGGTAGGTGTCCATGCTGACGGTATAGAGAGTAGGCCCAAGACTGTCTCCAAGAAGGATCTTTGGTTGCTCCCCCTGCTGGCTGATTACAAACATAGCTATCAGTAATGCATCATCATGTGATCAGCGTTTCTACCACCATCCTCAGACCAGGGTTCAGGAGCTGCGGCTACAGACCCTCTGCCCAGCTGCATCACAAGCAATAAGGCTAGGGGTCCCGCCCACGGATCGGGGAGCTTTTTGGACTGGACAATCTATGGACCCTGAGCTATCCAGTGGGATTGTTGCCACTCCCTCGTGATCATCCCGAAACCAGTGACTTGGGGTCATGCGAACATTGCTGTACTTGGTGGCCAGACTGTGGCACTAGGCCGTTATGATAATGCGATCATGCTCTTTATCTGATTCTGTGGTGTGTATATAAGGCTGTGTGTTTCCAATAAAATGTGTTCTGTCCTCACCTCAGCATGGGTCCTGTCTGATGTTTGGGGTGGGCTGCTATAATATCTCACAGTCCTTTTCAGGACAGTACCAGTGCTGCATAAGCTACAGCGCTATCACGCCTCCAGTATATGGGTGTCCCTCTTCCTCCCTACGGAGCGTGTCTTTCCTGGTGCCTGAGGGGTTAACCACTGGGGTCTCAGAGAAGGAAGCATGGTGTGGCGGGTGTACCTCAAACACAGAAAAGTGTACACCCACCAGTTGATCCTTTCCTCCCCCCTCATAGCTACCGGGAATACAAAACTGAGGCTTACCCCAGTAACAAAACAGGACTTCAATTGAGGTAAAACAGGCACTCACATTATTGAGAAAGCAATCCCCACCAGCCTCCAAGAGCCTTTCGAAGTGCTGGTGTTGGGTTAGGACCAGCATGCATCACACAATATGTAAACCACAATATGCAGATCATATGCAAATTAGTTATAATAGAAAACCACACCAACTTAAACAATCCTGTGATCAGAACTAAAAATACCGGACGGACGGATGGACGGAAACTGGGATCCAGCGTAGTGATGGGAAGTTCGGATCGTTAAAATGAATTGGATCATTTCAACTCGTTCACTGAGTGATTCTTTGGATCATTCAGTGTGACTCACAGGAGTTACTGTTATGATTAATGGGATATTTATGGTTAATTTAGGGGCAGTTGTGGTTAATGGGGTGTTTAGGGTTAATTTAGGGGCGGTTATGGTTGATGGGGTGTTAAGGGTTAATTAAATAAAGTTAACTGAAGGTGCAGTTAGAGGTAAAGGGGGGCAAAGTGCGGGGGATCTAAATCCTGGGGGCAGTGAATATTATTAATGTGTTTATTTATAACAGTATGGTGTCAGTAATATTCTCTGTAAGATTCGAATCTCTGTAAGATTCAAATCATTGAATCATTTGAATCATTTGAATCATTTGAATCATTGAACGACTCTCTGAGTCATCGTTCCTGTGTGAATGAATGAGCTGTAACCTGATCCCAGAGTCTGTGTCTGAGTGCTCTGCAGATGACTCACAGCTCTAGGATCAGGTTACAGCTCCATGATTCACAGACTGAACCGCTACAAATGAATCGTTCAGTCTAGTGAACCGATTCATCCGGATCACTAAAAAGAACCGGATCAAATGAACGATTCGCTCATGATCCGGACATCACTAATCCAGAGAGCTCTGGTTCGCTCACCGTCGCTGCCCTAATCAGGTACAGGGTGACTTAAACATAAATCCAAACAAAGGGACAGGATATTGCCCAGTGATTACTGCCCGCTGTCACCTGCTGGGGGTATCTAATGCAATCCAGGGGTCCGCCGTCTATAATGGGAAATACAGCCTCCGGGAGCCCCCAAGTTGTGGAGGGCTTTGTAACCAAGTTAAATCATATAAATCAAAGGCATCAGCAGCTTAATATATAAAATACAAACATTGAAATGGTTAAAGTAGATAATGATAAACGACAGCGCGGCAAACAAAAATATAAAATAAGGAGACTGTCGGCCCATTGAGATCTGGAATTGGTGAGTTTGTTGGCAAAGATCAGGGGAAGGTGGATGTTTTACATCATTTGTTTGCCTCTGTATTTACTGATGAAGAACCAAATCCTGCAGAAAGTAAACGTTTGATTGGCTGACATAGGACAAGGTGATAAAGCCGCTAAATAGTTAATGCAGATAGTTAATGGCAAGATGTTATATATTCTAAGCTACTTAGGGATCTATATGTAGTATAATGTTGTGGTTGTTGTTGTTGTTGTTGTTGTTGGTACCGATATGTGCTCAGCATCCGGCTGCTGCACCTCTTCCCGGGTTTTGTCTAACGTCTGTCCTGTACAGCAGGCGATTACCGTACTTTCAACAGATCCGGGTATAAAGTGGATACAGACGCAAAAGGTGATCATTGTTAACCTTATTTGCATGGCCTACCCAGAACCCCCTGTGGTTGTGGCAGCACCATGAGATTTCTGAGGGAAAAAGAAGCCTTCTGGTGTCTGTAGATGAGTGATTAATAATAATAATGATAATAATAATGATAATAATACTTCTACTACCCCTTTATTTTTCAGTGGAAGGGATTACCATCACCTTTACTCACCATAACTTATGTAATTGGTATTTCTTGGCTACCCCAAGCCTCACATATTAAGCATGAGTCCCATGAATGATGAAACAGCTGTCCATGATTTTGGTTTGCAGGCAGGCATTATGATTGTTTGAATAAAATTAAACATTGGGACTTTTGCATCAGGAGTCTGCACAGTTGAAGGAGGACTGCTGGGTTCTGGCAGGCTCTGGGTGGTCCCCCACAGAAGTTCAAGGGTGACTGCTGGGTTCTGGCATGCTCTGGGTGGTCCCCCACAGAAGTTCAAGGGGGACTGCTGGGCTCTGGCCTTCTGGCAGGCTCTGGCTGGTCCCCCACAGAAGTTCAAGGGGGACTGCTGGGCTCTGGCATTTGGGTGGGACCTGGTTGGTTCCCCCAAAAAGAAAAAAAAACCTGTCCATGAGCTTTCACAGCTGCAGTATGTGGCTCAGGCCTGCCCCTTGCTGGTCACCATTCACTGAGCTGTTCAACTGAGCAGTTTTCCACTTCATCGGGGCTCCAAAATGGGCAGAATAAAGCATCCAGTGATGTACAAGGGAGGCAAAGGAGTGCCTGACATCCCTACCATGCTGGGGGCCTTCTTTGTGTGCAACTGCGTGCGCAGGACTCTCAGAGACGTAGTGAAAGGCTCCGCTGGAAACTCCATGTCTCGCTTCTTCCTGCTGCCTCTGTGGAGGCAACTCAAGTGGGAAAAGTGGGACAGCTCCGTCCCTTACAATTGGACTATGCCCTGGTTCTACTCGGAGGGGGGGCAAATTTGTAAGGGAGCACCAACTGGAGGGCGTTAAACCAGACTTGTGGTTACCCCGTGTGATCCACAAGCTCATCAGAGCCAAAGACACTATGGAGAACATCCCAGGGCTCCCCGACGCCACAGCCAGGACTGTCTGGGCTAACGTGTCGTCGAGCAGGCTAACCAACAGACATAAAGACATTGCATGGATGGCCATTCAGGGAGGCCTCCCCCTAAGGACATTTATGCCAGGGGGCTGTGCAGATATAGACACTGCCCACAGTGCATTGTGGAGGAGGAGACTTCCCTTCACTTGTTCTGGCAGTGCCCGTTTGCACAGGCTTTGTTCAGAGCCCTGGAGCTGGATCTCAAGGACTCTATCGAGAGAAAGTACCTGTCATACCATTCAGTACTTTACGGACTTTTCCCAGGAACGCACACGGAGAGCGCCATTGAGGATGCTTGGCGTCTCATGTGCTGTGTAAAGGACGCTCTATGGTTTGCCAGGAACCGCCTGGTGCTGAGGAGGGAGCAGGTCACAGTCCGTGACTGCCGCAGGCTTATCCACAGCCTGCTGAGAGACTACTCTCCCAAGGACAGTCTAGAGGCTGAAGACGAGCCCCATTCTCCTCGGCCCCCTTCCCCCCCCCATTTCCCCAGGTTAGGTTCCACTAATGTGCTAACCATATGTGCCACGTCTGCTTACCGACTGTCTGTACCAACGTTACTGATCTACGTATTTCTACTAAAACAGGTTGATGTCGGTTTTATAATAAGCAGTTTTGTATAATAAACTTAAATACAAAAAAAATTAACCCCTTTCCTCCCATATTCCTTTAGCTCACCTTTCCTACTCCCTCTCCTGTGATACTTTTACCTATTGCGTAATACACCCCAAATCCCTGTAGACTGTAAGCTCCTGTGCGCAGGGCCCTCCTCACCTGTTGTCTCTGTAAGTCAGTTTGTTACGTTACAGTCTACCCATTGTACAGCGCTACGGAATGTGATGGCGCTTTATAAAACAATAAATAACAATAATAAAAAGATTATAACCTCTGGTACTTAACAATACAAACCAAAATCTCAGCCCGGGGGTTACAGACCCAGCAGTAGCCGGGACATTTTGGAAGCCGGTTAAGGGATAATATTAAAAAAATAACTATTTATTATTATTTAACTCAGGTTTATGAAGCAGAGATCGTGCCGGACGAATTGCTTTCTATGAAGTGTTGAGTAAAACCCAGAACAGCGAGTTTGAGTGGATGCGATTTATTCAGATTGTGTGAAAGCAGGTGATCCACATACAAGGTTATTGAGCGAATGGAAGGAAGCTTAGGGAGCGCTGCTTGGATAGAAAACTCTCCAAATGATAGCAGTCCGAGAGTTCATGGAGAAATGGGGTAAATCAAGTAAAATGAAGAGTTTATGGAGAATCATCCCACTGGAGAAATGGGGTAAATCATGTGAAATGAAGAGTTCATGGGAAGAAATTATCCGCACTGGAGAATGGGGTAAATCATTAAAATGAAGAGTTCATGGAAGAATCCATCCCACTGGAGGAATGGGGTAAATTCAGTTGAAATGAAAGAGTTTCATGGAGAATTATCCACTGGAGAAATGGGGTAAATCAAGTGAAATGAAGAGTTCATGGAGAATCATCCCACTGGAGGAATGGGGTAAATCAAGTAAAATGAAGAGTTCATGGAGAATGATCCCACTGGAGGAATGGGGTGAATGAAGTGAAATGAAGAGTTGTCATGTGGGCCGGCATCATTAAAACGAGATTCTGGCTTCCTTGATGATTAGGAAACCATAGTCAAGTTTAGAGTCCGTTTGCTTCGCCCTCCATGACTTTCATTTCCTAAATTTTTTCAGTTTTTTTGCGATGTTCAATTTAGGTTTCTTCATTTTCTTCAGTTTCTTCAGTTTCATTTTTGCCTTTGACTTCAGTTTCTGCTTTTCGCGTTGAAGTTTGGCTTTGGCTTTCTTAGATTCTGCTTTCACCTTCTTTCGCATCTTTTTCATCTCTTTGATGCTTTTTTCTTTAAGCTCTTTTTTCCTTTTCTTCATTCGCTCCTTTCTCTCCTTTTTCTCCCTTTTTTTCTCTTCCTTCATTTGATGTTTTTTCTCCTTCTTCTCTTTTTCCTTCACTGCCTTCTTTTTCTCCCTTTGTTCCTTTCTCTCCTTTTTCTCCTTTTCCTTCTTTTCCTCCATTTTTTTCTTTTTCGCCCTTCTCTCTTTTTTCTTCATTTCCTTCTTTTTCTCCTTTTCCTCCTCCTTTTTATCCTTTCTCTCCCTTTTCTCCTTTTCCTTCTTTTCCTCCTTCTTATCCTTTCTCTCCCATTTCTCCTTTTCCTTCTTTTCCTCCCTTTCATCTTTTCTCTCCCTTTCCTCCCTTTTCCTCCCATACTTCTTTTCCTCCTTTTCATCTTTTCTATTCCATTTTTCCTTGTCCTTCCTGTCCTTCTTTTCCTCTTTTCTCTCCCTTTTCTCCCTTTTCTTCCTCTCCTTTTCTGTCTCCATTATCTCACATTCCTCAGTTTCTTTATAGTCCTCCTTTTCCTTATAGGACTTTTTTCTCTTCATTCTCTCCCATTCCTCCTCTTCACTCTCCTCTCCACCCTTCTCTTCATCATAAATCTTCTTTTTCCTTCTGTCAGTGTGATCTCTTCCTGACAATGCCATCCAGTTCTGAAGGAAACTGCTGGATTTTTTAGGTTTCCTTTCAATACTTTCTTCACTCTCCTGTTCTTGGAGACTGGAAATTGATGGACTTACTAAAAAAAACAAAAGAAAGCGAATCGGTTAATATGTTACGGATATTCCCATGACAACGTGTACATAAAAAACGTAAAAACCCTATGATTCCCAAGTTTCAAAGAAATGTTTCCTATAATGTGACTTTCAACCTTATTTTTCATTTTTTTTAACAGTAGCAAATAATTGATATTCTATTTATATTGTGAAATCATTTCTTTTTAAGACGGGTGAGTTAAGTTCCAGCAATGAATTTTAAAAGTCCAAGTTTGATGACATCATACGGTCACAATAAACGTATACTCTTTCTATTATTCATTATCGTTAATATTTCTTACCCAAGGAAGTTAAGAAGCGGAGGGTCTCATCCGGTAGTCCAGTTTCTCCTTCATACCGCTCAGAAATGTTTTTTTGTTGTCTACAGCGGCGAAACCTAAAATAAGAATAATAAAGAGGTTAAGGAAGAAATGGATTCCAGCGGCATCGGAGGTTTCTCCCCGTGTATCGAGGCTGTTTGGTCATTTTTTATATAGTGCGTTGCGTTGGATTTGTCTCTCCGCAGCATTTGAATTTGTATAACTTACCGTACGTAGAAATAGACCCCCATTCCGGCGGCCATCGCACAGAGAACACAGATGGCTGCGCTCTCCACGATCCTCCACACCGGTCGTGAATGAACTGTAGAGAGAGCAAAAATATTTCTTAGCGCAAGAAGAATCTGGAGATAAATCCATATTTATATAACACACAGACAGATTTCTATATTAAAGCTTAAAGAAAAATAGGATCTGCTACTAAATGAGATTGGAGAAAATGGTCATTTCTGTCCTCTTCTGAAAGTAGGACACATTGTCGCTTCCAGACCTTCTCTCCCCGAAGGCATTAATAGAACGTCTTTTATCTCTAACGTTCTGCTTATATCTTAGTGTAGCGGAGGTAGAAATGGCGTTTCTTTTTCCGGGTCCAGTTACTCCATTATCAGAGCATTTTCTATTATTGTGTAGTTTGCTATTCCATGCGGTTATCATTAATGTTAAAAGAAAACACATAGCGTACCTGATTGTGACATTCGTGTAATCAGTAAACGGAATCCTCCGATCGCCAGAGATCCTTTGTGACAGAAACAGGAAAAAGGAATGTTAGCTGCATGTTCTCTATACAATATCTGTCTATTACCCCCGAGTTACAGATAAAGCCCCAAATGACACGAGGAGCGGATACTGTAACCTCTCTTATCTAATATCCAACATTTCATCTTTCTTACGGGTAATGAGATCATGCGTGTGCATTGTACACATACACACAGAACACGGAGCACACGCTTCTGAAGCATGGATGCCCATGTGAGAGACGTCTGTATCTTACCATTAGATGTTGGGTTGGATTCTCGTGGCTGGAAATTCCCGTCGGTCCCTGCAAAAAAAAAACAACACCGAGGTCATCAACGGCCAACAAACTTCTTCATTCATAGAAACCTTAAGTTTTTTGTGTTTAGGAAATGCAGGAATCTCATTTGACTTTTTTGGGTAGAGACTTTGTGGATTGCATGAATATTAAGACAGGACCAGGTTCCCGCCAGGCAGATTCACTTCCTTCTCATAAAATGAATCAGATGTTCTATAGATGCAGATCCTATCAGCGGATTACCGGATCTCATTCTTTTTGTGGGTTTTTGTGTTTTAAAGCTGATAACAAATCCTACGAATAACCGAAATAAATCGCGTGGTTTCAGTGCCGTCAGGAAGAGACGCGCAATTCCTTTGTGTCCCAAAAACATTTCTAAATATCATATGTTGTGCATTGTAAGGTGAAGAGCCCGCTTTTCATGGAATTTCTAACGGATTTAACTGATATTTTTTCTACCAAACCGCCTGGAGTGCGGCTGCAGGGCAGCGATTCCAGCAGCTACTACTACAAAGAGAATTATACCGCTGCTTTTACTCAACAATATAACCGCTATCAAGAAATAGTTGATGGAAACGTTTGCCGGTGATCTGCTGCGGTCACCGGGAGCGATTCAAATCTAACCCAGAAAGCCAATATTCCCCGGTTTTATCCGGATCTCCGGTTATTCGGATTCTTTACCTTTCGGGCCTGGAACAGGAAAAGTCTCAGAAGTCAAACAGCAAATAGCAAATAGCAAAGCTACTACGATCCGCATCTTCTCTGTTAGGAGTCTACAGTAGAAGTGTCCTTCTGCTCTCTGCTGTGCTGTATCTGTGCACTGCACCTGTGATGTCACAATGCAGACATGACATCATCGTGTTCCGTGATCTCAGGGTAGTGAAACAATTTTGTACGTTTGCAATGTTACAGAAACACTTTTGATACAAAATAAAAATCCAGTATATTCATTATAATAACACCAGACTGAGAACGAAGGGAAGGATGTGTGATATATATTGATTATTATATACGGATTGATATAGCACCATCATATGCTGCAGTGTAGTACAATGTGTGATGTTACTGATTTATATAGCGCCATCATTTACTGCAGCGCTGTACATTGTGTGATAGTACTGAGTGATATATGTATATATATATAGCGCCATCATATGCTGCGGCGCTGTGCAATGTGTGATAGTACTGAGTGATATATATATA
>VKOC01006566.1:0-15289 GCA_009364415.1 Spea multiplicata
TTTCAAAATGTAATCATTTTATTGATTAAATAATAAAAGACTGGCTTCATGAACAGTATAACAATTTAACTATATTTTTTGTTCTTGTTATGATATAAAAAGTTTTATGTACTATGTAGGGTGATCAGCCATGTTTTCCAGGACACACATCAATTGTACATATTCCTGACCAGCAAATGCTGCCCTGAAATATGGAGGATGTATAACTGACTATTGTGTTTCCTTCTGTAAGTCTCTACACCCCCATACTTCAGGGCAGCATTTTATCTGGGCTGGTATATGTAAAAATTACGTGTCCTGGAAAACATGGCCGATGTGGTCAACCTAATACTATGATTCAGTAATACTTGACCAGTTAACAATTTGATTAAATCTAATCATTAATCTATCTTTTGGGTTTCAGGTGACAATACGGCGTATTTTACCACTTGAATCTCTACTATTAAACAGGATTCAGTGGGATAAACATGTTTCTGTTATTTCAATCTTGGTTTGCTTAATGAAACGCATAACTTTCAACAAAAAACTTCTGAGAAAGTTATACATCTGAAAGAGAATGTTTCTAATGACAAATACAGAACTTGAACATTATGTCAAGCACGTTATAAACAGTATAAGTCGAAAAGGTTATAGAGAATTATAAAATATACTTCACATAACTGTATTATATGTGATGTAAAAATATGAATGTGTAGATGTGGTATGGTTATCCTAGACAGAAGAAAGTAAAAAGCTTGTGTGGTGGCAGCAGGGATGGATCAAGGTCAGAGAGGCCATGGGTCAACACTGTTACAAGGGGCCCCTTCCAGAATAAATGTACAAATTCACACATATAGACACAAATAGATACATAATATAATACTATAGAAATATATAAAGTATAATAGATACTTTTATATCTGCCTGTTTGAGGGCTATTTTCTGCTCTAGACTAACTCCAGAAGCAAGAGAGCACATTAGATTATTTTATACATTTATACATATTGTAGTTGAAAATTCTCTTACAAAACTTTTTCTATTGAGAAATATAGAGAAAATGTTTCTGTTTCTATATAACGCTAGTTGATCCAATGCTGGAATAATTGCTTGGATATGATACATATCTGGATTAAAACATAATGAATTTGTATAAAACAAAGATGGTGGAATATTTTTTGAATAAGTGTAATGTCTTTGTAGAGTATAGATGAACAAATTAGAAGGACAGTATGTGGTGCCTTTATTCATTATGTCTTGAATGAATAATTCTTTTTTTAATTTAAGTTAAAACACATTTGTATTTGGATTCTATACAATGCATCATTTAGATTAAATGCATTTATAAATTCGGTGCCTTAAATATCCGTATGGTTTCTGTTGTGTCCATTTAATATTACATTCTACGGTTTATTCTTGTCCAGTTTATTCAGATGTGGTTATATTCTTGATGTGGGAAATTCTCATATCCGCAAACTTGATAGAAAGGTAACAAGATGATGACAATACAATAACCAAATCGCTATGTTTTGCTGATGTCACCTGAAGGTCTTTAACTGTTAATTGCATTACATCTAGAACAGAATATCTGAACGGGATCAGCATTTCATAAGAATATTATTATCATACCTGGGAACTCGGCTCATAGTTTTGACATGTACTATAATATGGCTGGAAGAACGTTCTTGGCTGCAGTGTTATAGACTATGTAGGCTATGCACTAAAGTATGCATATGTTGGTCTGCTGTATTACATCCAATATTATACAATATTTTGTGAACTTTCTCAAAGTTCTCACATTCCGCTTAACATTTAGCTTTCCAACTCAAACATTTCATGGTCCAATATACTTAATGTATATGAAAAATGATGTGGTGCTCAATAAACTGTATTATGTTTTTACAGATTACAGGACAGGACCTTGTTTTACCCAAGTCATCAATCAAATGTGTCAGGGACAGGTGACCGGAATTGTTTGCACCAAAACACTCTGCTGTGCTACAATTGGACGTGCCTGGGGACACCCGTGTGAAATGTGCCCTGCCCAACCACAACCCTGCCGACGGGGCTTTATTCCCAACATTCGTAGTGGAGCATGTCAAGGTAATTCCATATTAAAGTGTACATTTCAGAATAAACACTTCTGCACAATAATAGAATCACTATTATAAGATATGCTGTCATAGAGACAGTTTTTTCATACATTCCCCACTACAGGGAATAGAGTGACTCGGGAGGTGTTAAGCCTATGATCACGGTAATTATTATTAATGAATGAATTGCCAAGGGTATCAGCAGATCCAGACAGGATACTTAAGTGGGTAGCCAGGCTCCACAAGAGCTAAATACAATCCCCTAAACCTTACAGGAGTCAGTATGAGGGGTCATGTACATTAAAATCAGAAGTAAATTACCCTGCTGATTAAATGCAATAGTTTTCATAGGTTCATATGCATGTCGGTGTTATCACCGAACGAAAAGGCTTTGAATACTATGTTTTTGGTTTGTTTAATAGGGACTAAAATTTTGTGTGTATAGCTAAATTAAAGTTCTCCATTATTTCCAATAACTCCTGAAATAAATGTTCGTTAGAAGATCTGATTATGACTTGCGTGTGATTTTAACAATGACATTTCTGCAATTCATTGTAAGTTAAGACAGATTAACCTGTTGGTTGCCAGAGCTATGACGCCACTTCTTTTTATCAGTCAGAGGGTTAGGGAGCCCCAAAAATGTATGACCAAAATGTCATGCTCTGCAGAAATACTTTCAGAGAAATTAATTAAAAGTAAGGCCTGGAAAGTACAGAATAGCTTAATTATTTGGCTAAATGTTTTAGTTTAGATGTTTAGTACATCTTGATTTAAAACAGTATTATTCCTGAATTTGAAATGAGGTACCACACATCTTTGAAATACTGTTATATACCGTAATACGATACAAATTAAGTAATGATCGGAACATATTTTTATTTCCTTGATGAGCCATGGTCTGCTGAGATTTCTCTTTAATGCATGTTTACTTTGAAAATGGACTGGATGTTTCAACAGAGATCAAACACATAACTGAGTGGTAAAGTAATAGGCAGGGGGCGGATTTGTCAAAGGTTTGAATGGACATGAAAAAACAAGGTCATCAAAATGACATGGATTTTTAAATAATTATCTTTTGTTAATTAAAAACAGTTCTGTTGTGTAAGTGAACCTTTTCTGCAACATTGCTGAATTTTCTTAAATGGAGAGGGGAATATTATTTATCAATAGATCAGTAGGGTTGTGTAATAGATACAGGGCAAGTCCTTGACCAAACAACCTTGGAGAGAAGCCATTCTGTGGCCTCCCACACGCAATGCCTTTTTTAACATTTCCAATGGCAATATATATTGCGCATGTCACCCACACACTTGTGAAATTTCCATTGCGCCCCTGGCAGGGGAGATATTGGAGATATTTTCTAGGGTGAAAGCCGAAGCCTCCTTCCCATTCATGGTGTCCCAGGCAGCTCCATGGGTTGTCTGGAGTGGTTATTTTCTACTATGACTATACTTTTAGTAACAATAGCATCTGGACTAGTAAAATGTTACACTTCAAGAAAAGATATATCCCCTGTGATAACAATATCAAAAAGACATATGTAATTACAAAATGCAGTATCTACATTATGAAATTAACCTACAGACAATTTCTAGAGAGTGCAATAGTTTTGGAACACCAAGTTACATTTAAGGCCTAGAATAAATCTTGAAAGTTCAGACAACTGAGACTTCTTTGTAATTAGAACCTTTAGATGGTTGGCCTAGAATATTTGTAATAGACAAGTTTGACCAGAAGCAGTAAAGATTATCTTGGATGGTAGTGTATGGCATTCATGGACAGTTATTGATGTTATTTGATGGCTTTGATGTATTATGTGAAATGTCTTCATTACTTTAATTGTTGGAAATTCTACATGTACACAAGTATATTAGTGAAATAACACTGATAACAGGTGGTTAGAAAATACAGTATTTTCTTACATACAATTCCATAAAATATCAGTTCTGTCTTCCAGTAATTATTCAATTGTCTTAGTTACTTATAGTCAATCATTGCATAAGTAATACGTAAAAACCCAGTGTATTCTATTAAATAACAGTAATGTACAGCAGTTAGTTTTTTCCATTGTTGAGATTTTCCATATACAATCTTAAGAAAGTCTGTTTTTCCCATGAAAAAAAACCTGTTTCTTCTTAAGCATGAAATACAGCACTATATACAGTCATATTGGTTAGCATTGACAAACATGTGGTTTTATCTTATTCAGTTACATTAAGCTTTCTTTATCTGCATAACTGGAGGCTGCCATTGTTGTCGGTCAGGTGATATTTTGGGTGACTTTCCCAGCTCAATAACCACGCTGAAATTATCCTTTGTGGCAATGCTAATGAAGTCCATTCCACAGGCAGTAGGATAAATCCATGAGGTGTTTGCCTAGTAGATTGGGCTACAATAACATAGCTAGAACACATACAAATGGCTAAAATGCAGCTGCGTAAAAAGATTATATTATAAAAGAATAGGGGGGAGTTTTCCTTTAAAAGGAAAGTAAGCTTAACATATGCCTTTGCAGAGCAGCTGACAACCCTGCGATAAAGTGCATGAACTTATAATGAAATATTAAAAGTTTCTTTCATCTTTCATAACGTCACATCTTCGTTTTATCGGCATTTGCTGCTGTGCATCTGCTGTTAATCAGTAAACAAGGAAAGGAAGTAGACAGAGTGGGAGAAAACGAGGAATACTTCAGGAAAATCCAGTGGTGTTATGTAATGAAAATACTTTTTCGTATAATAAAGAACTAAAATGAAGACAAAAGAGAAAATATAGCTAGATTAAAGTTGACCTTTCCCACTTTTTCCAATCCTGCAGTTTCTATATCAGCATATTAAATAAACATAAGTAATGATATTTACAATGTTAATTGTTACAGTGTTACAATGTTAGTATACATATTCATATGATGGAACAGTCTACCATAACCTCATAAGAAGACCACATTCAAAATAGTGGAATATGAAAAAGCTTCACCCTTGTGGAAGTGCTACATTTGGGAGCTTCTGCCCTGACATTAATATATGAAGACACCTGCAGTACAGAATATCTTAAGCTGTATTTCAGAATATAGAAAACGAAAACGGGGACCACCTGCACGTGTGGAGTGATAATAAAAAAAATATATATATATTTATATATATATATACCCTACATGTTCTGCTGCTCCCAAAAAACACTCCTCAATTCTGTGTAAGACTTACCTTGATTTCTCCTGAGGAAGCCGATACTTGCTCGGCAAAATGCGTTGACATTTACACAGAATTTTAACTACACTTACAGACTTTTGCATACGGACATTCTATTGATCTTCTTCTACCATGGAGGATACTTTCCTACCGCTTTTATGCATAACCCAGTTTTTATGCCAACTTGTTTACCCTAAAGAAGACACCATAATTTTGTTGTTTGATGAGCTGGCTTTCTAATCACTTTTGTGAGTGCAACCAATACTTATATATTACTCCCTTTGCCGGGATTTATTACACTATCATTATTTTTACTTTTTTCTCCACATGTGCCCCTACATCTGATATATTGATCATTTCAGAATATAGACTTTTACTTGTTTATTTCTACTAAATAAATTATTTTTAATTTCATAGACGTTGATGAATGTCAAGCAATACCGGGGCTGTGTCAAGGAGGAACCTGCATAAACACTGATGGATCGTATGAGTGTAGATGTCCTGCTGGCCATAAACAAAGCGAGACAACTCAGAAATGTGAAGGTATGTATTCCACGATGAGGCTAATAAAACAAGTAAAAGAATGACTGTGGAAATAACCCAATGTAGTAAATCTTGCTTTGTATTATAAACAGGGACACAGTATGTCTCACTTTCATAGGCAGCAGCATGGCATGAAAATGTAAAAACTAATAGCAAGATACCAGTGCTCAAATCCAAACTTATAAATAGTATAATACATACTTTTAACCAGAATTCAATTTGCAATCGGTCAGCCCTGAAGGCAAGAGTCTGTTGAGACCACCATGCTCACGCATAGAAAGCGCTCTCTTTGATTTCAATGTGGGTTCTTTCCTGTCACTGATTTGCTGCTTCGAGCAGCCTACCTGTGGCAAGAATTATTAGACCATAGTTCTCACAGAATAATTTAATATTAGTTATTTTTTAGTGGGGCTGCCAGGTAGAGTAATCTGTCCTTTTCACTACACATATGGAAGTCTGCACATTAGAATAAAAATGTATCAGGAACACACTCACACCTTTCACTCACTCTTTCATGCTTCTGCTACTGCCGACCACTTCCGCTTCTCTTTCATTTTCTCTCTTTAATCCCTTATTTTCTGTCTTTGTTCACAATTCTGAGGACATAACCTGACGCAAGCAAACGCCAAAGTGGCAATGTGTAAGTGAATGAGAATATGTAAGTGAATGAGTGAAGGTGGGCACCGGGCAATGAATTTCGTTCCCCAATTAAAAATTTCCCCAGGATTTTTGTCCGAACCGAATGGGCAGGGAATGTAATTCGCTGTACGAAAATAAATGGGCCAAAAAGAACAGATTTACCTGAATCAGTTTTGGTCCATTTGCATGTTTAGTATCTAGTGTGTTGACAGAGGAGTGCGCTATGAGAGTTGTTGCGTTGTATCTGTCAGTGAGGAGCTAGCTATACAGTCTTCTACTGTGAAAGAGGAGAGCCTTCTCAGTGTAAAAACAGTTATATTAAATAGATTTCTGAAAAATGTGGTACACAGTAAACAACCACTGTTCTTCCAGACGTTTCATTCCAAGGACAGCTGAAAAGTGTTAGACTCTTGGTTTTCACACAAGAGTCACAGCAACTGTTTCAGTAATCAACATTGTTTACTCCTTGTATTCACAGTCATATCCCTAGAGATTTGAATACATCATTATCCTATATGTTGAAAGACAATAGATATATAACATGTTGATTGAATTTGTAGGATGAATGTTAAAGACCTATTACGTATAACAGAGAGGTTATTTCAAGAAGCCTGTTCATTTGCCCAATTTTAACTAATTTATAAATCAGGTGTAGTTTGCTGGGAGCATCCCATGAAGTTCAAGTTTAAAAAAAAACCAAAGATTTCAAAGGGATCTCAACTCAGGGGGTCAATTGCCCTGACTTGTACCCCTAGCTGGTTTTAAACTTCTTACCATGTCATGGCTTTTAAAGGGACAGTTTACTGTCTCAGGCACTAAAGGCATACTTTGTAACTACTTCTTTAAAAATGTAAAAAAAAAATACACAAGTGCTTACCTTACGTAGAAGTTGCAGCTCTTAAGCTGCAGTTACCTGCCTCCTCTATGGTCCAATAACTTCTCAGATGAGAATTCTTCAGCTAAACATATCTCCTGTGTGGAAAATATTTGTAGCTGGGGGCAGCCAAAGAGACAAATGTAGAATCAATCCTTTTGCAAGAGGGACACCATATAAATTTATAGTCACCTATCAGCTATCATTTGCTTGTTTAATGTCAGACTACATCAGTAAGGTTCTATGCAAACAAAGAACATTTTGTTTGCTAGTTAAAGGAAATCTTTTGTTTAGACTTTTATTTATACACAAGCATGTGTGCAATATACTCCAGTTTTTATGTCAGTTTTATATCTTCAGCCTTTTGATGTTTAAATGTTGAATCAATGTGGAATTTATGTGTGTAACGAGCCACTTGCCTGCTTTTCACTTAAATAAGCACCATATGGGATGATAATGCTTGTTGACTTGAGCATTTAGCCTAATAACTTGATGAAGAATATCGACTGCACCAGTCGATGTGATTGAATTACTTTATTTCTAGCAAATAATTGGTTAATGTCCAATGGCAGAACCTCCGCTACCTCGCTGCATGGACGTTATCACATGTTTTATGATGCTGGCTAATTCTTAGACATTTGTTATAATAGATTTGTTTGTAATTAATCTCTACCTGAACTGTTTTAGCAGACTGTTCGTGAACCTCTAACATGGGAATTCAGAACTGTTACAAATTCTTACTTTAGCCGACAGTGGGATTCCAATGCAATCTTCATTAAGGGTTGATGGGAAATTAAGGAAACTTTTGCATGAGTTGTCCTGTTTCGGTCTTTGAGGGAGGGACCTGGAATGGCGGGAAATTGCAAACCCTTTTGAATAACAATTGAATGGTAAATGAAAATAATTATAACAAACAAGTTATTTGAGGTTTTCAGTACCCACAGTTTCATGGAATCTAATTATTACTCTTCTCAGTGCAATAGAGAATACTCAGTTGGCCCCTATTTCTTTCTAGTAAATCAACTAAAAACACTTGTGATGATTTTAGCTGATAATTGTATTCATTTCATATTATTTATGGGAACATATAAAAAACAAAACATCAAATGGTTATTTTTTGAACCAAGCAATGGTTTTAACTCCCATATACTTTACATTTTTGTAACTGTGATCTATGCACTGTGCTTTAACAGTTGACAATCCCGAGTACAGAACAACAAAATAAGTGGTTTATAATGGGTGCAAGATCAGTGAATGCATAACATATGGAAAGGGGGCCCTGCACGAATGGATAATATTATCAGTGATGTGATGTGTGCCATATGCACTCAGGATATTTTAGAATAGTTCAACGGTGCTACAGTAGTTGGGAATTCAGTGTCTTTAAAGGAGAATTCTTTCATTAGTTCTTACTTCTATTGGCTTTTGGTGCCAGAAATATTCTCCAAATAAACAGATGTGTAGGGAATTATTTGAACTGGGCATGAGAAGAAGGGAATTATTATTATGATTGGGAAGAAATGGATAGGAGATACTAATATGGAGAACAGGAAAATGGTGGACACAATATGTGGAGAAATGATTGACCTGACACTGAGGATGGCGAAATGGTGAGGTAGGAGAGGGAATTAAACAGCTGAGGTCATGTATGTATATATATATATATATATATATATATATATATATACGAGATGATATGGGTGAAAACAACAAAATTGTTGCATGGGAGAAAGGAGAAAGTTTATTAGTAAGCAAATGCTGGTGTAAATTAGTTTATAAAATAAAGAAAATTAAATGATGGGCTGTGGAAGTAATTAGTAAGCAAATGGTCACTTGGTCCTGGGTACAAAATATAATACTTTATGAGAATGGCTTGACCAGATACTAAGTGGCAGCTGGCCATGAATGAATAATATAAATTACACCTAAAACAAATGCAAAATCACTTAAACATTTGTGAAAATGGATACATTGTACTTATTTTCTATCAAAATGTGGCCCTTGGGAAATGACATGGTTTTGCGTGGGTGAGTTTTGACGCATCTTAAAACCTGTGACATAACCTCTACTGTTTTGCTATTGAGAGTTCTAGAATATTAACTGAAGTAACAGATCCCCCCCATACTGACGTAAATTATGAGGCTATGTCACAGCAACACAATGAAAAAACATACAGTGAAGGAAAAAATTATTTGATCACCTGCTGATTTTGTACGTTTGCCCACTGACAAAGACATGATCAGTCTATAATATAATGGGTCAGGTTTAATTTGAACAGTGAGCGGTTGCAGAAAAACTCCATGAATAATGCATCTCAAATACCGTATTTTAAGCTCCTAAGACGCAGTTTTTCATCCCAAGCTGGTATAAAATCAGCCGCAGGTCTTATGGAAGAGAAGATGCAGCGCTTCCAACCTCCTGTCTTGAAGCGTTTGGCATCTTCGGGTGCCGGCGCTTTAACGCTGGGCGCATCGGCATATGAACGTCAGATCGGCCGGCGCTCTGTCAGATGAGGCGCCCGGCACCCGAGACAAACGCCTCACGCTTCCAACACAGGAGATTTAGGTAAGTGACCGGGGCGGGGGGGAGATCCTGAGAAGGGGGAGGTTAGGGAGTTAAGAGGGAGATCCTGAGGAAGGGGGTGGTTAAGGGAATAACGGGGAGATCCTGAGAAGGGGGTTAGGGAGTTGAGGGGAGATCCTGAGATAAGGGGGGTTAAGGGAGTTAGCTAGGGGAGAATACTGAGAAGGGTGGGGTTAGGAAAGTTAGAGGAGGAGATACGGAGAAGGGGGGGTTTAGGGAAGTAGAAGGGGAGATCTGGAGAAGGGGGTTAGGGAGGAGGCTTACTTGTTGTGTGGTGTCTTACCTGTGTTTGTAGTGTGTGGTCTACTGGTGTGTAGTGTGTGTGTGTGTCTTACTGTTTGTGTAGGTCTTACTGTGTGTGCTGTGTATCTTACGTGTCTGTGTTTCTTCACTTGTGTCTGTGTGTGTCTTAACTGTGTCTGTTGTGTCTTACACAGTGCGTGTGTCTTGCTGTGTTCATAGCTTGTATCTTATTGTAAATAATATTTAGGCCCAATTTTTTAGCTGAAATATATTTTCCTTTATTCTCCTACTAACAAACTGGTGCGTCTATCAGCAGTGCGTCTTATAGAGCGAAAAATACGGTAAGTTATTAATTGATTTGCATTTTACTCAGTGAAATAAGTATTTGACCCCTTTGCAAAACATGACTTAGTACTTGGTAGCAAATCCCTTGTTGGCAATCACAGAGGTCAGACATTTCTTGTAGTTGGACACCAGGTTTGCACATATCTCAAGAGGGATTTTTGCAGATCCTCTCCAAGTCATTAAGGTTTCGAGGCTGACGTTTGGCAAGTTGAACCTTCAGCTCCCACCACAGATTTTCTATGGGATTAAGGTCTGGGCCACTCCAGGACCATAATATGCTTCTTGTTGAGCCACTTCTTCTCTGTTGTCTTGGCTGTGTGTTTTGGGTCATTTTCATGCTGGAATACCCATCCATGACCCATTTTTAATGCCCTGGCTGAAGGAAGGAGGTTCTCACCCAAGATTTAACGGTACATGGGCCCCATCCATTGTCCCTTTGATGCGGTGAAGTTATCCTGTCCCCTTAGCAGAAAAGCACCCCCAAAGCATAATGTTTCCACCTCTATGTTTCATGGTGGGGATGGTGTTCTTGGGGTCATAGGCAGCATTCCTCCTTCTCCAAACACGGCAAGTTGAGCTGATGCCAAATAGCTTGATTTTGGTCTCATCTGACCATAACACTTTCACCCAGTTCTCTGAATCATTTAGATGTTCATTGGCAAACTTCCAGCTGGCCTGTACATGTGCTTTCTAGAGCAGGGGGACCTTGCCTGCGCTGCAGAATTTCAGTGTGTTACCAATTGATTTCTTGGTGACTATGGTCCCAGCTGGCTTGAGATCATTGACAAGATTCTTACGTGTAGTTCTGGGCTGATTCCTCACCGTTATCATGATCATTGAAACTCCACGAGGTGAGAGGTTGCATGGAGCCCAAGACAGAGGGAGATTATTTTGTGTTTCTTCGATTTGCGAATAATCGCACCAACTGTTGTCACCTTCTCACCAAGCAGCTTGGCGATGGTCTTGTATCCCATTCCAGCCTTGTGTAGGTCTACAATCTTGTCCCTGACATCCTTGGACCGCTCTTTGGTTTTGGACATGGTGGAGAGTTTAGAATCTGGTTGATTGCTTCTGTGGACAGGTGTCTTTAAGAGAGTGTTCCTAATCTCAGCTCGTTACTTGTATAAAAGACACCTGGAAGACAGACATCTTGCTGATTGATAGGGGATCAAATACTTATTTCACTGAGTAAAATGCAAATCAATGTATAACTTATTTGAACTACGTTATTCTGGATTTTTATGTTCACTCTCACTGTTCAAAAAACCTACCATTAAAATTACCCACTGATCATGTCTTTGTCAGTGGGCAAACGTACAAAATCAGCAGGGGATTAACCCCTTCAGGACCGGGATTTTTAAGATAGGGTGTCGCAAGACGCGGTAGTCTTTTTGTGTTTTCTGCCAAAACTTTCTTCAAATGTAATATTCCTTCTCTTATCACATTTAGTGCACGTCACACAAATCATATATTGTGTTTTTTTACAGCACAAGAGGTGGCTTTCAGTATGAAACCATATTACAGCTTGGGAGTACAGTTGTTTAAATTTGAAATTAACATAGGGGAAAAAAGTGAAAAAAACGGCATTTTTTAGCAGTTTTGTATACATACCATAATTGGCAAATCTTTAGACATTGGAATCCATATTGGGAAAAAATTATCCCAAATATATTCAATTATAACTTGTCCTGATTGGAAACCACCACAGGCCAGTTTACAGGATTTATCTATTTTGAACAGTATAGGTGCATAGAATACTTGTAAGGCATAGCAACACGTTTTGAAGAATTAATTTTTTCCAAATTGGCAGGTAGTCTAATAACTGGCCAATAGGTTTGTCGCAACGGGATACTGATATCCCACCAAAATTATATTTAAATGGAGAACAGTAAGATAAGTCCAAGTGTACAAACTAGGGGGGTCATTTTGACAAAGCTGTTTCAAACAGGGATTTATCGCTTAATTGCATGACAAATTTTTTGAGGTATTTTTATATACTCTTAGCGCTTTTCTTGCAAGTTGCAATGTTGCTGTTAAATTATATTTATTTTTGTAGAAGAATTGTCAACTGTAGAAAAAAAAGCAAATTGATTGTGGTTTGCAACGTTCAGAACTTCCCCTAGGTTGCCAACAAGGGCCTCACATGCATTGGTTATAGTGCATTTTTTGAGGAAGCTATGGAGGGCAATAACTGGAACATTAGGGCGCACATTGTTCGTTTTACACTTTGAATTTCAGAAAATTGGTTCCTGGGCCCATATCACCATTTGGGACATTTGGTGGCAAGCCCCCCAAGGTGTAAATCTAGCCAGCTAAAGGTTATTATTTAATGAAACAGTAGAGACAAAGTCAAAGGTGTTCAACTAGGGTAGTTTTGACAGTTTTCAGCTAGCCATTTCTTCACTGATGTCTGCCAAACTTCACAGGGAAATATTTTTATTGCGTTTTTAACGCATACATTTCAATGTTGCACTGAATTTCTTGCACACCATAAGTGCAACAGTGGAAGAAAACACCATATTTTGTTCACCAAGATCCCCCGATTCCAACAAGGCCTCACATGCATGGTTCATGCATTTTTTTGAGGAAACTATGAGGGCAAAACTGGAACATGTGCATTTACATTTTTTTTAAATATTTTTTTATCAGATTGCTTGTAAGTGACAGGTTTAGGCCGCTGACATCAATCAGGGAGACCGATCAATAATCAGCGACTTAAAATGTCACAGACAAGTGATCAGGTAATAATTATGATTTTTTCATTTATTAATAATTTGTGTTTTTTCATAATTACCCTAGATGACCCCTCTCTCTTTGTAGAGCAGGGTCATCCGTGGGCTGCCATAATGATCCAATCACTCCTATTGGCCAGGAGCGATCTGATCAGCCCAGCCCAGCCCAGCATTTGACCTGGAAGCACCCTGGACTTTCAGGTCAGTGCTGTTATTTTTATTATTATTATTTTATTTTTTTTAAAATGTATTTTTTAATTTTTTTTTTTAATATTTTTTTTTTTAACTCTTTCAATGCTGATGCTCCATTGAAGCACAGCATTGATTGATATTTAGTCCCCACAAGCTTGTGGGGACTAATATTAACCCCTGCAATGCTGCGATGGGGGTCATAAACAATCGCAGCATTGAAGGGGTTAATTGAGGAAGAGGGGGGGTAGAGGTTAACTGAGGGGGGTGGGGCTGGTCTCCACACTCATGTGGAGACCAAAGAGCCCTGTCTCCCTGTCCCTTAAGCTGCCTCTGGCAGCTGGGACACAATCTCCAGTGGACTGGAGATTGTGGGAGAGGAGTCTCTCTGATCAGCCCTACAGGGCTGATCAGAGGACTTCTGGGGGTTCGTTTTTGCTGCTGGAGGTCTGCCTGGGCTTCCAGGCAGACCACCAGTAGCAGACCCCCCCTTAAAAAACGGGAATTAACCCCTTCAATGCCGCGATCGCGGCATTGAATGCCGCGATTGCGGCATTGAAGGGGTTAACGCTGCACTGACGCTCTCATGGAGCGATCAGGCAGCAGGGGGGTGTTGGATCAGGTCCCCACACTTGTGTGGGGACCCATTCAACACCCCCCCCTTCCCTGAAGCTGCCTGTGGCAGCTGAAACAGCGATTGCAGATTTTTCTGCAATCGCTGTTTAATGCCTAGAGAATCACTCCGTGGGAGTGATCGTAGGCTTGGGGGAGGGCTTAGACACGCTGTGCTGTCTGCCCAGGACTCCTGGGCAGACAGCAGCAGCAGCGCCCCCACGATCACCGCGATTGTGGTGACGTGGGGGCGTTTTTTGCGAGAGACGTACCTGGTATGTCCCGGTCTACCGGTGACCAGTAACCAGGAAGTACCAGGTACGTCCCGGTACTGAAGGGGTTAAAGCCATTATTTTCTTACACAGAAATAAGATGCCAATCATTGACCGACACTAGACTGGGGGGCTTATGCCTCTTAAGCACCTGGATCAGGGAGCACGCTATTGCAAGACGTGAGAGCTGCCAAGCTTGTAGCCCCTGTAACTCGGCTGATGAGCCCCCCCATTCAGAAATTAAAGGGACAGATTGGAGACCACAGATCACATGAACACCTGGGTCTGGAAACGCAGCGGGACCTGCTCTTGTGCCGATGGCATGCTTGCCTTTATTCCATGGGCAGGGCTGGTGCGATAAATGTGAGATTCACGTTATTATGACACCAATTTCAGACGCCGTATATGATTAAAAGTAATATCGTGTAGTGTAGGGGCCCAGATGGGGACATTAAAATGGATCATTGGCTACTAGAAGCACAAAAGGGCCGACTTCTCCCGTGAACCCAGAACCTGAGACAAAGCCAATAATCTGGCCCCAAGAAAGTTTGACTGCATACCTGTTTCCTCGATGAAATCGATGCACTTCTTCACAAAGACCGGAACGGGCTTGTCTGCGCTCACGAGGTCCTGCAAGGGCTTGCCGAAATAGTTGCTATCCCAGGTTAGGCGAGTGTGTGGGTTGAAAGGCTTTGCTTTCTTTTTCTGCAAAAATCACAATATTACATTTTATTTGAGAGAACCGGCTGCTACTTTAACACGCAAAGAAATGGCACAAAAACATTCTGAACAGGATTTTATAATCGACGCGGAAAATGCCGCCCAATATCACTCATATCTCCCCAACGCATCCATGAAACATTACGGAATAATAATGAAATAAACAGCGTGACGGCATCTTTTGACATTGAGCGACGCTCTACAAACGCTGCATATTTATAGCCGTTCACTTGGTATTTATGGAAAGCCACAGATATAAATCTACACCAAGTCTTCATAAACT
>VKOC01006567.1:0-22446 GCA_009364415.1 Spea multiplicata
CTTGCAACCCCCCGTTAATTGGGATGTTGCTGTGCGTCCTGATATGAGGTTGGCATCTCGGGTCTGGCGGTTCCGTTACCCGTCTGACGGGGAGCCGACGTGGGCCGGGGTTGCCGTGTGTAGCCGCCTGAAAGCGGTGGTTCTGGTTTGGGCTCCCAGACGTTCTTCTCGCTGTTCTGCGGGTTTATAAAGCGGGGGCTAAAACTTGCGCAGAAGTAATGATGCCAACCATCAAAGAATGGATCATGACCTGAAATCTTAATGGTTCGATTGGCTAATCCCAAACCTGGCAGGGCTGCCTCCTTCCAGATCGCTGGAGGGCTGATTGATTTGGTATTCAGGATAAACAACAAGGTTTCCATAATGGAATCTAACGCCAGAAGCCCTGCCTTGTAACTTTGTATCCCCTGTATATTTTGGATAATATTTATATAATATATACACTCGCTATATATTTCCCCTCGTTTGTAAAGGATCTTTGGATTTACCTGGCGTTGGTCGGTCGGTGGCCAATCTCTGCTCATGTGATCGCTATTTACAGCAAATCAATTGCACCAACGGTGTCAGTTAACCAAAGCTCCTCGCGTCCGCGTTGTCTGTGCCTCTCTCCTGACTGTGATTTTCAGAAACCCAACTTTGCTACCCACGCTGGGGGGGTTATATTGCTGTATACAGCGCTGGGGGGTTATATTACTGTATACAGCGCCTGGGGGGTATATATTACTTGTATACAGCGCTGGGGGTTATATTAACACTGTATTACAGCCCTGGGGGTATAAACTGTTATACAGCCCTGCGGGGGTTATATTACTGTATACAGCGCTTGAGGGTTATATTACTGTTTACAGTGCTGGGGGGTTATATATATTGTATACAGCGCAATGGCGGGGTTATATATTGTATACCAGCGCGTGGGGGGTTATATTTACTGTATAATAGCCGCTGGTGGGTTTACTGTATACAGCACTGGGGGTTATATTACTGTATACAGCGTCGGGGGTGGGGGGTTTATGACTGTATACAGTGCTGGAGTGTTATATTACTGTATACAGCACTGGGGGTTATATTACTGTATACAGTGCTGGGGGTTATATTACTGTATACAGCGCTGGGGCTTATATTACTGTATACAGCGCTGGTGGGTTATATTACTGTATACAGCGCTGGGGGTTATATTACTGTATACAGCTCAGGCAGTTTTTTTTCTGTGTATTATTATTAGCGGGGATGCGCGGATCGGGGAGTCTGTGGAACGGCGGGTAAGGAACCGTTAAGTGACTTTGTCTCTGGAGTATTTGCCCCGCGGCCTCCCTCTTGCTGGTTTGTTAGTGGGGTAACCGTATTGATTCCCCGTGTAGCGCCGGGCCGGTCTGATTCCACAATGACCGTTGTACAGAGAACGGGCCACAGTAGTGAGATCTCTGAACGCACAGCCCACGTTTTTGGGGTGAATTTAAAGAGGAAGCCCCCGTTATTCTCACTGTTGGGGTGCAGTTGCGTAGTCCGTATGTTTGGGGTGAAGCAGCGAGCTGGAAAAGCTTCGGTGTTCTTTGTGCTCCGCGTCTGCACGGCTCTCGGTATCTTCTTCCATCACTGCCTGCCCCGGACAGACAGAACGGGGCAGAACCGGCCCCAGACCAAGCAAATGCCAGGTGGGGCAGACTCGCCCAATGTGCTGCTTCGGGAGCCGCCGTCATATCCAGCTGTCACTCACACTTACGCTGTGGGGTGGCCGCCAGTCCGGCTCTGGGTAGAACTCTCCTGTCGTCAGAAGCCGCGTTCAAGAACTCGCGTCTTGCGGAAAATCAGGCCGTGCCGATACGGAGGACTAAGATATGACATCGAGCCGTGGTGGCAACAGCAGATGCTTGCCCCAGGCCTCTTTACATTCAATGACGGCCCTGTTACAATGGCATTAATTCAGTTTAATGTACACATGTTCCTCACGTGTTCTGTGTACATTGCGGGTGAAACGGTATCTCCGTGCAGTGGCCTCAACAACCACGTCAAGGTCTTCAGTCAAAAGCTGGCGACCCAAAAGAATATAAATCGCCTCTCCCGGCTGAGAACGTCGAGTCTGCATCATCCCAAACCCTGAACGCAGCTCGAGGATTCCGCTTATTGCCTTCATGACGCTTTACGACGCGGGGAAGGGATTCCCTCCCATAACTATAGGTTATAAATGCCCGACCCGGCTCACCTTCCCTACCCAAGATATACCCCCCCCCCACAACCACTGTATACAAGTCGTTAGACATTAATATCTCTAATATAATCCGATTACTACGTTGGTCCCTCTTATTTTATCCGGAGACCTAAACAGAACACTCGCTACGAGTCTGGATGCTACCCGTACCTAGAAAGCTTTTCATGGAACCTTTGCCAGATAAGTTACTAGGCGAGAATAACCAAATATCCGAGGATTGGCTTAAAATGTATTTCAAACACTCAGAACAGCCGCAGCTACGTCACATTCAGAAAAACCATAAGAACGCATTTTAGAAGTTTTGCAGTAAGTATCACAGGAGGGAAACCTCTGCGGCGCTCCAGGAGTCTCCGCAAATTACCGACTTCACCAAGTTCTACGATCACCAACAGCGCTATCCTGTCTTATCGCCATTATCGCGGAAGCACAAAGGTTAATCTCGCTATGATTGCACCTTCTGAGATAAGGAGATAAATATTACTCCCTGCTACCGTATGGAAAAAGAATCCAAGAGACTAGGGCCGGAGACCTGATGAGTTCGAGGCTACCAAGCCCCACGAGGCTACCTGCTTTTGTGTTTTGGGGCAAGTTCTAGAGCTTTGGACGAACAGCACTAATATTTACAAAGCGTTTGAGTGCAAGACACAGTATATACTTTATTTAAGAAACTGCTATACAGTTAAATCTATTACAAGTTTTCTGACAGTAAACCCTGGCTTGTTGTGAGAAAAGGTGAGGTTTTAAAACCTCGTATAAATATTTCTCCCTTCTTTTTCTAGAATTCTCTCTGCTCCGATGTGCATCCAAGTTTAATTAATGCGCAGGCGTCACGTCGGGGCGGACAAAAGGCAATAAGAGATGGCCCAGGGGTAGCGGGCAAAATTCAGGGGTGTCTGGGAAGCATCTAATATTCACCGAGTGATAAAAGAAATCATGGAAATGCAAACGAGAAAAAAAAACAGAAAAACCCAAAACCCACAATTTACTGCAGATGATCCTTAAATTTTATTTAAAGTAAAAAAGGAAATATGATGGATTATGATTGAATGTTTAGGGACCCACCATTCTTTAACATCTTGTTCCAAATTAATTTTCTTCCACTGGAAATGGAGAAAAAGGAAAAAAAATGACAGAAATGTGATGAATCTTTTCCCGTCTTGACGGTAACTTTTATCTTGATTTAAATAAGAGGACTTGAACATTTTTTTTTCTTTTTTTTTTTTAAAATGGCACTTTCCTTACAAACCAAGGAGCTATAAAAAATATTATAATTATATTATATGCACTGATGCAGATGTTAATTCAAATGCCCCCTACAAAGAAGAAAAAAAAACAAAAGAAAACAAAAAAAGGCTGCAAAATGCAGAAAAACCACATTTAGGCTCTATTACATTTACAAATACATACATAAATATATTACATACAACAGCAAACCAAAAGGAAAGCAGGCAACTTCCACACTAAGGAGGTGTTTGCAGAATCCCCCGCACAGACGTTTTTTGGCCGGTCACAGTTGGTTTTTTTTCTCCTGTAAAACATTTTGGATAAACGGCGGCGTCGAGGAACGCGCTCCAGAACGTTCTCCCTCTGGCGCGTAGGATCTGGGCTCTGGCCGCTTCCGGTTCCGTGACGGTGTCAGTTTGTCCAGTATGGAGACGCGGTGTAGCCGGTTTTGCTCGTCTGGGATTTCGGCTGCATGGCGTTGGGTTGGCTGCGCTGGCCGGATCCACCCTGCAAGACAGACGCCAATAAATGCCTTCGTCACGCGGTCGGGGGGCAATCGGGTTACGGGACACCCGGAGAGACTTATATATGGATAAAGCGAAACTGGAGAGAGAGCCGGAGAATCCGTGTCGTGGCAGAGGGCGCATTTTTAGATTTTAGAAAGGAGGTATGATAAGCGCTGCGTGAATTGTTGGTGCTATGTAAATAAATAAATTTATATATAAATATATATATAGTGTTCCAAGTTCTAACCCTTGAGGCACAAAGACTCTGAACTAAAAGACCTAATACTCATTGCCTGAAAAGAGTTTTTTGTCAAATTAAATGATATATTAAAGAAGAAATTATAAAATTATAAATGATTTCCTTTGTTGTCAGAAGCAGGCAATGTTGGGTTATTGAAACGATAATGAAAATGATTTTTAAACTTTGTTATCTGATGAAGCCTTAAGGAGAAACAGATCTGCAAAGTTTCGTTGGCTTAACCTGCTATAGAGATGGAACAGCAAGCGGTTTTACGAAGCATGCGCCGGCGGGCCGTACCTGTCCGTCCTGCTGCAGGTGGTGATGCAGGAGCTGAGAATGCGGCTGCTGATGCGCAGGCAGGATATGCAGGAAAGGGGCTGGCGCGTAGCCTGCGGCGGCCCCGGGGTTCAGGGGCCCGGTGGATCCCAACGCGGATGGTAAGCTGAAGGGAGGTGGCGTGGCAGCGTGGAATCCCTGCTTGTCAAACGTCTGCGGCGACAACGGAGGGTTAAATTGCGTTACAGAGCAGCTGCAGTTTGGGTTAGGAGTCACTGTGAGCCGCGGGGGGGGGGGGGGGCAGTAAGACACACTCACCTGAGTCTTGTTGTAGACAGAGCCGCTGATATCAGGGACCCCCGAGTTACTGGAGCTCACAGACACCCCTGGCAACAAAAACACAACAGCTATTAATGGGGGGGTCAAAGTAAGAAGAGCAATGGCGGTGCTGGCGCATGTACGCAGACAGCGTGCTTTATGTTCTGCGGTACGGGATAAACGGGGGCTTGGATTTCTGGTTCCGGAGGATTATTGAATACAATCCTCAGGGTTTGGATAAAATGAATGACGCCAAACAGAACACTTTGCATGTTGGGGGCCAAACAAATGGTTCCTCTAGTAACACGTATGGTGACACAGGACAGGTTAAGCTCCTCAGACATCGAGTGTAGATCCAATTATATCATACCAAACGATAAAGATTATACACACACTTATGTTTATTGGGGGGGGGCACTTGTGATGTCACATCGAACACTGCACAACAGCACCTGCCTTGGAGATGAAGCCTCAGTAAAAGAAGCGGCTTGCAGGGACCGGGTAACCGCCGTGTTTTATGTGAATAGGTAGAACACATTTAAAGAGCAATAAGTATAAGAGATTATTGTAGTTTAATCACCGCAGGAACCAACGGAACGTCCCGGCGACCGGCGGTTACCATGATTGTCTTAAAATCTGGCACCGGTGGCTAAATAGCGAGTCCTCGCTGATCTTGCACCGGTTAAGCCGACTCTCAGACTCCATTCATCATCTAGTGACCGGTTCAGACGGTGGCGCCACCAGCTGGCACCAATATGTACTGCATGGATTACCTTTGCCGGGCCCAGCGCCGGCAGACTTGCTTTGTGCTTGAGATGAGCCGCTGTATCCTCCTTTGCTGTAATCGCCCGCCGCTGTTCCTTGGGTCAAGTCGTCATAACCTATAAGAGGGAAAGGCATGGATCACATACATGCCACTCAAACCCAACGGGCAAATGCGGCAGGCTGACCGCAGCTTCTTACCCGCGCCGTAGCTGTGCTGCCCGTAGCCGCCGGCCTGCTGGAAAGGCGTGGAGGCCGTGTTGAGGCCGACTCCGTGCTGCTTGGCAGACGCAGGGGGTACCTGAGCACAAAAAATATGTCAATCTTACAGGAATTTACATTTCCAACGAACCGAATCCCGAGCTTATTGCGTTACGGAAGTACCGGGGCAGATTACAGAGTGCGGACGGCGCCACCTGCAGGCTAATACCGGGAATGACTCCCGATCGCACTACGGCAATCTGGTTTCGGAAGCAAATGGCTTTCCTGGCTTTCCAGTTTTCTTTAAGTTTGTCTGCAGTATACTGAATGTATCCGGGGTCAATCATAAAAATTACAATATGTTTGGAATACTTTTGGATTCCTCTTCAACAGCATTAAGATTTCAGCCTCAACTTCTCAAAATATGATTTTTTTAAATTAAATTATATAAGAATTCCAAATGCTGCCCAAAGACATTTCTCATTTTAAAAAGCGGTGATAAACTAATAGTCGTATAAATAGAATCCAAGAACATTCAGGCAAAGAGCATTTGGTGAAAAGGAAGAAAACCCCAAACTTACAAACATGGTCGGCCCGTACTGGAAAGCACTGGGCACTCCCGGGACCCCGGCATAGTAGGGTAACCCGGTGTAGCTGTAACCCGGAGGCAGCGTCGGGTTCAGGAATGGCTGCTGGGCCGTGTGGTGCGTCTGGGTTTGGTTCTGCTGAGGTTGTGCCAGCGTGGTGGCGGGAGCCGGAGAAGCGGAGTCACCGCGGCCAAACTTTGCCACGTCGCCTGCGATGGAATCAACGCGAGAAAGAGCCGCATGAGACGAGCCGAGCCGGCAACGGCCTCCACTCATCACACAGGACACCAGCCACGGGCTACCTACCAGAATAAGGATTGCTCGCCAGTCCCCCATCTCTTCCCGTCAGCGTAGCCGGGGCCGAGAACGTAATTCCATAGTAATCCTGAGGAAATACACGGAATTAGTCCCAAAAAAAGCTCATTTTCTCTCTACTAATTGAAATAAATTGCAAGACTCACCATTGGGAGCCGAGATTGAAGCATCTGGAGATCATCATACCCGTAAATCTGCTTAAAAGATATGGAAGGAGGAAAATTCATAAATCCAAGGAAATGGAGAAAAAAAAAAAAACATGCCCCAGAAAACATGGCTCCCCAATTTCTGGCCCAAATCATAAGAGTCTGAAAAAACCATCACAAAAACCGCAGATTCTGAGAGAGAGAAAGCGCTTACTGGGTATGCGGGTAGAAGGCCTCCAGGCCCCATGATGTACTGGTTATGTAGGAGCGGAGGGACCCCCTGCGGAAGGTTAGGAGGGGCTTTTCCTGCAAAGATTAAAGAAAAATAAAATTAACCAAAACTCCAAACTATGTCGTGTTACAGATCTGCTACAGGAGGGGCAGATTTCGGAAAAGGGCATCTGTTTTGGGGGAAATTAGGGGTTTCCAGGTGCCGACACCTTGGTCTAGGGGTAAATTATCTGGGGAAAACATCATGGAATAGATAGAGAAGGGCCCTGGCTTTATATCCCCCGTGAACTCTGGCGAAGACTCAGCGATTAGAAACGTCTACACATTAATCTCAGATATGTGCTTGGTATTCAAACATCATCGTCTTTCCAGAGCAGAGTCCAGGGAGCTGCAGCCAACACCGCACCAGAACCGAATGCCTGTCGGCAGAGTCCGCTCGGCACTCACCCGATACCAGCGGCGCCGTCCGTGTCGTCCCTGCGGACATGCTGACGCTCGGCACGCTCAGACCCAGGCTGTTGGTGGTGCTCATACTGCTTGCCATGCTAGCCACCGAAGAGGTGCTGTTGGTAGCCGACGTCTGAGCCGTGCAGAAGGTTGTCGCGGGTGGGAGAGGGCTGGGGTTCTCTACATTCGTGTGCTGCACAAAATAAAATTAGCCAAAATCAGGAAACATTCACAGACCAATAAAACGATCAGGACAAGAGGCGACCGTCTAAATCTCTCGAGTCTGAGACTCAGATGTCGTCACGGTACTCACTGTACTCTAATATGCATAATTTAACAGTCCCTGACGCCCCTATAATCTGTCCCTTTAAATATGCATGGGGTAAGCATAAGGCTGTACCGAATTAGACGCATTTTGCCAATAAAGTGAGGAATTCCAGTCTTTTTTTTTTTTAATTATCCAGCGACGTTGGGGCAGAGCAGGGACCCCCAGGATAGCAGTTAAAGCTTTAACTGTAAAACAAAACACTTTCCTTCAACGCTACTCTACAGGATACAACGGAGCCGGATCCAATATCCAAAGAAGCCCCCTCTACCGGCACCGGCAGGGTTACTGGGGGGGGATAAGGGGGTAAGAGGCACTTACTGCATGGGAGGCTGGAGCGGACAGTACGGAGGCTGCAGGAAGGCTGTTTTGGTGCCCGGACAAAGTGCTAGGAAGAAAAAAAAAAGCAAGATTTAGGAAATCTGGGCTGTGAAACGGAGGGTTAATTTATGATGTCAACAACAAACAAATCACAAGGAACAGAGCAGAACGAGGCCGACCCTTTGGTAAAGACTCAGGGATCGGTAATTTCTGCACATTGGTCTCAGATATGTGCTTGGAAAATCTCACATCCTCGTCTTTCCAAAGAATCAGATTCACCCGACGCGCTTTCCTATAAACGGGCGTAGGAATCGCCCCGCGGGGTGAAACTCATTCCGCACGCGGCTGGGAGCGATCGCTAAGCACTGCAGTAAATGCAATGGAGTCGAGAATCTGCATGGAGTTGGGGGGGGTCTTGGACGGGACGTCCCCTGGGGGGGTCAACCAAGCCGTGGTACGCGGCGGGGAGAGCTCTCACCTGTTGAGCTGCGACAGGGAGGCGCTGGAGAGATCGCTCGGCTGCTGTAGACCGGACAGCGCTGCCGCCGATGCATGCGGAGACACCGGAGGAAGGAGGGACGAGGAGCTGGAAGCTGCGCTGGAGAGACCCCCCACGGAGGAGAGGCTCGGAGGAGACGCCTCGGCTTTCACCGACGGGACGGAGGAAGCAGCTGCAACAAAAAGAAAAAGACCATGAAGGGGATTCCAAAACGGCTGCAACTGTACCGGCCCACCTGGACAGACGGGGCCGAGAAAGTGGTGCGAGAAGACCCCTTACTTTGACCGGCGTGAGCCATTACCCATCTATTTATAGAAATATACGCCAATTATAAGCTTGAATAATCGCAAATCAATGACCTTAATCCCCAAAAAATAAAATTTGAGGCTTAAAACCCCCTTGCCGATGGAAAACAGTTAATGACGTTTAAAGTATTTTGGTTACGATGTAGAAGCGTCCGTATTTGTCAATTTATATTAAAATAGAGGGAAACTCATAGATTGCAATAGACGGCGCACACCGGTAACCGGTATAATAAACCCTCCGGTAGCGGAGAATACGCAGCTTACATATATTGCGGAGCGCTACCGCCAAAACATTTGCGATCCTTAAGGAGTTAACGCGTACGACGGGCATGCACCGGTAACGCGCCACTAATAAATCACACGGAATCTTCCGGTACGGCTCAAAAGGCAGGAGGGAAGCGGGATCTAGGTGCCACATACGTGTGTTAGTGTTGCATGTATGTTGTGTATATAATGCGTTTAGAGGCATGAAAACCCCTGAAGCTCAAATATCCATCCTGGGGCCGATGAATGCCGTGGGGGGGCCACGTTAACTGCAACCAGAACTTAAAAGGTAGGGGGGGGGCGGCTTTGCGTACTTACTGTTCAGAGTTTGCTGCGCCCGAATCCCATTGAGTCCGTTCTACAAAACAAAGCAGCGCAAGTCATACCCGGCACGCGGACATCGCACCCCCCCCCCAAATAAATCTCCTTAAACCATACGTCCCATACATCAGTGAAAAGTAAGAGTCACAGGATAGCTGCGCGGTCCCCTTACATTTTCATGTGGTCAGTTGGTCAGAGGCATGGGGGGGAATTCTGCAGAATCCCCCCTGGATTTATTTGCCCCTTTCCCACCCCGGCTGGACGCATCTCCCTGCACGCACTTCTTCAGAGCCACCTCTGCTGGGCACTGCATGCTTGATGCGCATTTCAAATCAATGGGAGAACTTCCCAGCCACCAATTGGCTGCCTAATCTGTCAATCACAGGACTCTCCACCCATCGATTTTATTTTACTGCCACTGATTGACAGCTTAAGCAGCCAATCAGCGGCAAGAAAGTTTGGACCATGGAGACACAAAGACAACCGCAGCGCTGCGATAAACGTATCTGACACAGAAGTTGTTTGCTTTCATTTTTGAAGAATGCACGTTTAACCCATTAAATACAATGCACTGCGAGCCCATACATGCTTTGTCACGAAGCTTAGCGCAGCTCTGCTATTCTTCTGGCCCTCACGGCCCCCCGCCATGCACCATACGGACGAGTGTCGATTTACTCACAGTAACCGGCACCTCGGCTTGAGGCGCGGCGTTCTGGTACGGTATCCGGCTGTGCACAGACGTCTGCTCGTAGGCTGAAGAGGACGAGGAGGTGGTGGTTACAGGGCTGCTGCTCTGGGAAGAGCCGCTGAGGCTGGAAGTGGTGATTATGGTAACCGTGTAGCTCTGCTCCTGCGCGGTGCTGGGTATCGGCAGAGATGAATTCAGAGAGTCACTGCGGAGCAAAAGCGAACAGCATCAGCACGAGGTACGCCGACGAGCATCACGAGTGCCGGCAGCTGCACAGGAGACCTACCGTGGCCCAGGGACATGTATAACAGAGTCACCCAATCCAGACACAGCCCAGGGTCATGTATAACGGAGTCACCTAATCCAGACACAGCCCGGGGTCATGTATAACGGAGTCACCTAATCCAGATCACAGCCCAGGGTCATTGTAATAACAGAGTTGACCTAATCAGACAACAGCCCAAGGGTCATGTATAACGGAGCCACCCAACCAGACACAGCCAGGGTCATGTAATAACAGAGTGACCTATATCAGACAAACAGCCCAGGGTCATGTATAACAGAGTGACCTAATCCAGACACAGCCCAGGTCATGTATAACGGAGCCACCCAATCCAGACACAGCCAGGGTCCATGTATAACGGAGTCACCTAATCCAGACACAGCCTCAGGTCATGTATAAAACGGAGTCTACCTAATCCAGAACGCGCTCAGGGTCATGTAATAACGGAGCCACCCAATCCAACACAGCCCAGGGTCATGTCATGTATAACGGAGTCACCTAATCCAGACACAGCCCAGGGTCATGTATAACGGAGTCACCTAATCCAGACGTAGAAGGTTAAAGGTATTCGGAGACTGCAGGTTATGCTGTAATTTCCCACCTAAATCATCCACCAAGAGGCGGCATCGCTTCGGTACGCAGAGGTCGGTAACCGGAGGTTACAAGTCACTGCCGACACTTTACAGATCGGCCCCCACAGGCGCCTTAACTAAACGGCGGCAATCCTTGCGCTGCCCCAACTCACCTTATGGTTTTGGAATACAGATTGCTTGGCGCTGGGACTGTATTTTCTGGGCTTGAATTGGAGCCGAACTCCGGCAGGGAAGGTTCCGATCCGAACTCCAGGGCCCCAAACTGCACATTTAAGCCGGTGACGTCGGCCGCTCCCGGCATTTCCACGGCAGCCGCTGGAATCTGAAAGCGGGGTTATCGGGTTAGACGACGTAAAACCCAGCGACTTCATGGCCAATTGAGGCAGATGCAGCCCAGAACGCTCAGAAATGGTCGTCTCCACACGGTGTATCGGCTATGTGCTTGGAAAAAGCATCACCGCGTTCTGGGGCATCGGCCAAACATTCTCACTCCCTACGCATCGACCACGGCCAAGAAACAGCGATAACCAAACCAATTCAACTAAATATACACCCCCCCCCCCCGCACAGGACACAAAGCTTCTGCACCAGGTGACTTAAACGCCTGCATACGTTAATTTCTAAGCTAAAGCAAGACAAGACATCGCCACCAGTCCGGGGGGCCGACCTTTGATGTTGGAGGTATCCTTCGCTTCTGAGGTTTCATTTGTTTCTGCTGATGGGTCTGGGCGGTCATGGCCTGGGGGTCCAGGGACATGCTGGGCAGCTGCAGCATTTTACCCACTGCCGCCGAGGTGTCCACAGGGGAGGTCTCACGGAGCTTCACCTGGGATGAGAAGGTCTCCAAGCCGGGCGGTGGGGCAGGTACAGACTGCATTTGGTGTTGCTGTCGTTGGGCCAATTGACTCAGCACTGGGGACGGCTCAGGTTGAGATTTGAAGTCTGTTTGGGAATAAGACAATTACACATCCTGCAGGAACCTGTCTGGAGACCCCACAAACTGATCAAAAAGGGGAAATGAGTTAACGGGAAGGAGATCAACCTTCACAAGACTACGTGCATTCAACAAAACAGATAAACGGAAACACCTAGGGGCAGGAGAGGTGAACACGAGGCAACTATGTTAGAGGTCATAATTCTTACCAAACTGACCGAGGACCGACTGCTGCTGCGCTGCCGGCTTAATATCCCAAGAAGGAGGAGGAGGGGGGTTGGGATTGCTGCCGCCATGCTGGGTGCTTTGCGTTGGGAATTGCCCCAAACCAGGATTTTTCAGCTGTTCAAGTATCTGAGATCCCGCGGAATTCGTCAGTTTTGAAGATCCAAGCTCTCCAAATCCAGAACCCAGGACAGAAGACTGCCAAAGAAAACGTGTATCAAACACACGGGCAAACCCAATGCGACACCGAAATTAACGGGAGTGCGGCACAAACACAATCTCATCACAATTACTGCAAAATAAGTGGCGTAAAGAAAACGTAACAACGCCTCAATATTTTCACATCCAGTTCAGAAAGATTTAGTCGATGAGGCTCGTGTTTTGGCCTGAATAAGCCGACTTTAATATATGTTCCATAACAGCAATTTACACGGCAGCTGGGGCAGGTTGTAGAATAAAGGGGCTCGTTTACCAGACTTTGAGGGGGGTAGCTGTTCACGGCGTTTGAGGCGGCGGGCGCAGGGGTCATCTGAGTGCCGTGCTGGGAATTGGTGAACACCAAGGCCTGACCAAAATTCTGCTGCTGAGGAGTCTCGAAATTCACAGAATCGGCTTCAGTGTTCGATGTCGGCTTCTGCAGCAGGGCAACCAAATCAATGCTGGGAGACGAGACAAAGAGATGCAATAAGAACTTAAAACCCATCAAACGGGCGTTTAATAACTCAGAACCAGCGATTCATAATACGAAAACTGGAGAACGGTCAGCTTCACATTTATTTAGAATACTGGAAAAACCAAATTGTGAAAAGTGACAAAAGCGAGAATATTTCAATTTTTGCTACAGACTATAAGTCCTGGCGCTGAGTGAGCCGTCGCGTCCACAGGCAGAGGAAAAGCTATTAAACCCATTTCCCAATCACCCGCCCAGCTGGGGGTCTTTAGAAACGAGCTGGATTTCTAAGACGTCCGTCTGATGTCATCAGAAGCCCAGACTACCGCTACGGCACAGCGGGTGCGTCTCGTTTAAATAAGGCACCACAATCTCAAGATCGTAAGCTTGCGAGCCGAGCCTCTCCACCGAATGTATCGTTTCGTCTTAGTCTGTCAGTTCTCGTCTTCGATACATGTATTGTATGAAGCGCTGCGTAAATTGCTGGCGCTATATAAAGATTAATTATCTACCGGAAGCGGACGGTAAAGAACGCGCTCCGTGATTCTCCTCACCTCTGTCCTGCTGTGATGTGGTTCTCGGTCGGGACAGAAGACGCCGTGAAAACCTTCGTCTCTGAAAGCTGCAGGAGAAAGGACACGGTGAAGTTGGTCAGCGTGGAGACGTCCGGTTGGACCGCGGTAAAGGATTAGAAAAAAGAATTGTGTGAAAAGATTTTAAAAAGAATATGTAAGATGAGGGAGAACCGCAACCCAAGCCCAGCGACGTTAGTAAAGGTTTCCTCTGCTGAGCCAGCATTCAGTTAACGAGAACGATAACCCTACGGCAGGGGTGTCCAACCTGCGGCCCTCCAGCTGCTGAAGGACTACATCTCCCATAATGCTCTTTCAGCTAAGGGGCTGGCTGAGGAGGATGGGAGATGTAGTCCTGCAGCAGCTGGAGGGCCGCAGGTTGGACACCCCTGCCCTACGGCATTAAGAGGTGGCAGTCATGCTCGCGTCATACAAGAAATAAATGTGCGTAAAGAAAGCCAATAGCAGCGACAGGACAGGTACGGCACTCACATCTTCATTCCAGTCGTCCGCTGTCCACTCTTCGATGGAGTTCCTCCACGTACCTGCAGCGAGACCAGAATCAAAACATCAGAAAAAGTCCCAACGGACACTAAAACCACCAAACCAACAGAACACAGATATTCTTGGCCCAAAGCAGCTTCCTCCAACACCGGCCACCACGGCGTTACATCCCAGAACACAAAGCTTTCAGTCCAGCAATCCAGACGGAAAATAAAGTAAAAGAAGGTAAATTTGATATTACATTTACCAGTGACATCGTCTCCGTCGCTCTGACCGGTCTCCCAAACCTCGGGCTTCGCCCCAAAGCCATCGCTGGCTGCTGGTTCTGTGTAGTCGGCTGGGTTGAAAGTTCTGAAACAAACGTGATAATCAGTAACAAAGAAATAACCCGGATACACAGCCCACCTCTACCCGGACCCCAAAACGGACGCCACCTGCGTACCCGGTACCTTTCAACAAGCAAGATTACCACTTAACAAGGCTTCAGAAACGATAAAACTAAATTAAAAATCTATCAATAAAAATGCTTACCCCATGCCTTGCGCTGAAAATCTCCCTGACCCCCTGCCACGGCCACGTCCTCCAAACCCTGTGGGAAATAAATCGTTTGAATTCATTTCGATATCCCGAGAGTTTTAATACACAAAAAAAAAAAAGAAAGCTTTGCGGCTGTACCTCTGCCACGGCCGCGCCGGCCCCGGTCCGAAGGCCTGTCACCGAGTCCAGCGTCCACTCCGTTCTCCTCCACTCTGACTGCACGAAATAAAAGCAGAACAAAATGAAACCTCCACGGGGACGAGGAACGCCGCTCGAGCCGACCCCGCAGACAGGGACCGGAGACAGGGACCTACATTCTTTGCCTCGACTCGCTCCCCGTCCACGCCGGCTGGAAGCCCCGCGGCCTCGGCTCATCTCCCGCTCTCCTCTCTTCTCGCGGTTCTCTTTATTTTCTGAGCTCTCCTTTCCGATGCTTTTCTTTTTGCCTCCAACAGTTTCCCAAGAAGTCTAAGAAAAAAGAAAAAATACGCGCATGAAATACACACGATCTGATAGCGAGGAGGTTTTATTCAGACGTCCCGAATCCCCCAGCGCATTCATTTCCTGATCGGAGTCCGGTTACATCGAACGACCGGATCACCGCCTGTCCAGGGAACATTGAAATATACATCCGCGGATGTGTAACGCGAAACGTTCGATGGCGGCAGCGGATCTTACGGTGTCTGAGTTGCCTTCCAGCAGGATGTTTATGGCTCGGTGTACATCGCTGTTGCAGTCGTGGAGCGCTACGATGCACTCGTCTTGGTTTTTTCCGGTTACTTCCATCAGCTGCACAAATAGACAAAAAAAAAAAGTTACATCATGAATTCATTATCTATAATTTTTACCCAATTCCCTGCGCACCCTTTGAACGCATTGTTGGATGCAATAATTAGCGGCAAGACTAACGACGAGGGGGGACAAAAATCAGCAGTTACACGGAAGACGGGGCATTGGAAGCGCTCTCATTTTACACTTTAATAACTTGCCTAACGTTCTCTGCCCACATCTTCAGAAAAGCTGCCTTAACCAATTCGAGAGACACAGCGAGACCCAGCGACACAGCTCACGATCACAGCTAAGAGAGAACACAGCGAGACACAGCGGACCACAGCGAGACACAGCGAGTACACAGCGGAAGACACAGCGAGACACAGCGAGACACAGCGAGACACAGCGAGACACAGCGAGACACAGCCGACACACGCGAGAACACACGACCGAGACACAGCGAGACACAGCGAGACACAGCGAGACACAGCGAGACACAGCAAAGTGGATACATACAGAAGAGAAGGTTACCGTGGCCGCTTCGGAGGGATACAGTAAGGTGTTTACATTGTTATTTTAAGCCGTAACCAAAATTATTTTTTTTTACCGTGAGGATCTGTGAAAGCAACGACCACTTAGAGTCGCCGCGTAAATAACGTGAATTCGAATGCAGAAAACACGAGGCTCACTTACTTGTTTTACTTTATTCTCAAAATCTGCATCATTTTTGTCATAAATCATCTGTGCGAGGCGGATCTGCTCAGCTGTTGCCTAAGATGGGGGAAAATTAAATTAAATGTTAATTCCACGGTAAACGAAACGACAGCATTCCCGTCATACCCGGGGATCCGCGCGATGCCGTGCGTCAACAACGAGCATAGAGAACGCGAAACATGAGTGCATTCCCAATTGCCCAACCCCCCCACCCCAAACAACCTGTTTATCGGACATTGCCCGCATGACTCCAAGAAGCGGCGATGCCGAGGGGCTGAGACCTGGCAGGCGGGAAGGGGGTCCGAGGAAGCCTGGACTATTCTTTAGGAGCTCCCGTATGTAGGGCCACAATTTATTAACACTATACAGCCATAAAAAAAGAGACGTCTGCCTTCGAGAGCGCAGATAGGCAGGTATCGCGAGCCAGTCATCAACGAGTCCCAATAACCTTTTTTTTTATATATACTTTTACGAAAATAATGTATTTTGTGTGTGGCCAGCGAGGAGCCCGTACGTACCTGTACCTGTTTCTGCGGCTGTGTCTGTGGAGTTGAGATCTGTGTTTTCTCCCGAGTGCCCCGGGTGCGTTCACTTCCCACCGAAGTCATCATATACAGTATATACAAAACAATGTATGTACAAAATAGAAAATCTGGAAGAGAAGAGAGAAACATTATTACAAAAATATCCTCAAAACAATTCAAAAAGAGGATGCCACCCAATAACTCTGCCCCGTTTCAGCGCATTTATCTCCCCACCCGACGGACGCAGCTCCTGCCAAGCGCCAGCCAGGAGACAAGCTTCCCAGCAACATCTTTAGATATAAGGGGAATGAAGTCTGCGCAGCGGACATGATGCAGAACCCTAAAGATATCCCAGATCGGCTCCTAAACCCTCGCTGAATAAAGTTTATCAATGATTACGAGTCACATCGTAAAAAATATTCCAGAGACTGCAGAGTTGCCACGCGGTCTCCGACAAAAGGTCCGTGGTAAGAAAACGCACGCCAACCTCATCGTCGGGCATCCAGCCTCTCGCCGAGGAACGTTATAAATCAGGTGAGCGGCCGTTAGAGAAACCGAGCTATCGGGTTTCGTTCAGAAAGCCCTCGCCGAGCCAATTCTGGCAACCGAGGAGAGAGACAGCTGGGTCGGCGACAGAACAAAGCGGAGAAAGCACTCAGAGCGGAAATCTCGAGGCTCCGTCTGGTCAGATCCCCCGCAGACGGCCGTGCTGGAGGCCGATGGGGCCGACCCACCTCTTCCATTAAACCCCTTTCATTATTATTCCCGGCCAAAGCAGACAATTAACTGATCCGAGCGCCAACATCCCAAACGCCATAACGGCAGGAGGATCCAGAGGGCAACGGTGCTTTACCTGGGGGGAAAAACATTATCCGGCCCTGAGAGCTAACAATCTAAAATGAATAAGACTTACAAGCTGGCCTGGCAGGAAAGATACTTTTTAGATGGCTTTTACTACCTACAAGGTCATGGAACCGATTTACTAAGCAGTGAGTCAGTTAAATGGATAAATCCCGCACAATTACAGTAGCCGAGTGCCCGGGGGGGTGGTGTGGTCTATATATGTGTACTGACCGGGGTAGCGAAAAACAAGCCCCAGTCATGTGCCCCCCCCCCTCTCTCAGGAACTTGTATTTTAAGCCACAAGAAAAAGCAATTAGAATTTTTTACAAACTTATTTACAAAGTAACTACAATACAACTGCAAAGGAGAAAAATATAAAGCACCAGCCATTTACTGACTCCTGGAGCTGGCGTACAGAGGCCCTTTATCACTCCCATCACTCCTGGGTTCCAATGGCCCTTTATCACTCCCATCACTCCTGTGTCCCAATGGCCCTTTATCACTCCATTCACTCCATAGTGTCATTGGCCTGGCCCTTTATCACTCCCATCACTCCTGTGTTCCAGTGGCAGGTTGTGTTCGCTGATCCAAGTTTAAGTGTAAAAGGCTAATTGATAGAAAACCCTTTTTGTAATTATGTTAGACAGAAATGTCCTTGTTTTCCATGAAAACAGCTGAGTGACCCCAAACTTCCGAGCGGCCGTGGGTGATATCTGCACATATTATACATATTATATATACACACCGGTATATAATTTCCCTTCACCGTTTATTGGGTACTCCGTAACGCTTTATTAGAGATTAAAGTGTTATATATTGGATATTCGATAGCCGCTCGCTGACGCAGTAAGGAAAGTCTCACTCAGAGGAGCGGTTCGGTGAGGGCCGCAGCCCCCGTTGCTATTTCCAACCGAGAAAGAAACAGGAAACAGAATTCCTGGAAGCCTAAGAACTCGCCTCCTAAAAATAACCGGGACTCGGGACTATCGGCAGCTATTACAGCTTCCTACGAGCAAACGCTTCCACGAGGGAGAGGAGAGCCTCAAAGGCAGGCAAAGTGCCCCCCCCCCGCAAACATCCCGAGGGAAAGTCCGGGGGTCTCGCTAAACGTCTCGATCAAACTCCCTGCAGAAAAGGCACCCCTGATAAAACGGGATAAGCGAGGGGGGGGAGGGGGTGGCAATAAATAAAGCATCAATGCATCCAATCTTTTGGCGACAGGTAAAGCAGGAGTTCTGATTGGGTGAGAGGCACCCCGCGTCCCATCTTCATCCATAACATCCCAATTTAACCCCACGTGGCGACCCTCATCACCCCGTCACAAAGTATCTTTACTGGTCGGCGACTAATAAGCTGGCATCAGACTGACGCGGGTTTACTCGGCACTAGCCTCGATGTAACGTTCCAGATGTAGCGAGACCCAAGTTAGAGATTCCTGCGAGCGCCGGCGCTGCCGTTACTCCACAGCCAGCCGTACCCACAAAGTAAACAGCAGAACAAAGGAGCAGCAACGGCCGGATCCCGCGTGCGAGAGGCCGATCGGTACAGCACCGAGTACCCGTTTACACGCGCAGGTAACACGGGAAATGGGAGAGAGGGAAAGTATTCTGGCGCCGCTGCGGGGGGGGGGGGGACGGCACGTATAACGACAAAAAGGAATGACGGGTGAGGGCCGGCAAAGGTCAGCATTAAATGAAAGCCGAGAGACGCTTCTGGAAAGAACAGAACCCCAAAACCTCAAACAATTTACCTAAAAAAATAAAAAAGTCTTGTGCAACTCTTGTGATCTGGGAGAAGCCATCTTTGTTGAGGCAGACATGGAGGAAAGCAGTATTAACGCGAGTGAATCTTCCGCCGTTACGCACACGGCTATCACACGCAAAAAAAAAAAAAGGCTCACGCGTGGATGGGTAGGGTGGATAATCCACGTCGCCCAATTACTACCCCGCGGTCTGCAACAAAACGGGCATTTAGGGGGGATTTAAAAAAATATTTAAAAAGCCATTTCCCATAACGGCCTAAATAATACTGCGGGAGACGGAGGAAAATAATTCAGTAAGAGGGGCTTAGAAGAATGCGATTTCAGACGTTCCCCCCGCGGAGAGAATGTCTCTCGATTTGTTCCTCGCGCAGGTACGAGGTAACTCCCTAAAACAAAGGAAACGACTCGAAAACGGAGAGCTACTCATGGGTTCCAAAGAGTTCTTTCCCAGCAGCGTAAAGCGGGGGTTATATTTACTTCTGCTGACCGCACCGCATGCCGGGCTGGGGGGGGTCGCCTGTACAGCGAACGCAGGATCACAGCCCATGTAAAGCATCCCCCCCGTTAGCTTCTCAGGCTTCTAAATTTAGCAAATACATTTCACTGGGGAAAACATATATGTGGCTAACACGCACACACACACACGCGCGCGCACTCACACACGCACTCGCACTAACACGCACACACACGCACACACGCTCGCACTAACACACACGCACTCACACCTCACGCACGCACGCATTGCACTCACACACACCACACGTCCACGCACGGCACACTCAAACACACACTACACACACGCAACGCAACAACTCACACACGCACGCACACTCACAACACGCACGCCTAACACACAGCCACGCGAACCGCACTAACACACAGCACACGCCACACACGCTCGCACCTAAACACGCTCGGCACTAACGAACGTCGCACAAGCAACACGCTCGCCTAACACACGCTCGCACACACTCACCTCGGCACACACTCACGATCGCACTCATCACAAAGACGCGACTCAATCACCACACGCACTAAATCACACACTGCACTCAATCACCACCACGCACTCAATCACACACGCACTCAAAATCTACACACGACTCAAATCACACACTTCACTTCAAATCACACACCACTCAATCACACACGCATCACATCACACACGCACTCAATCACACACCGACGCAATCACACACGCACTCAATCACACACGCCCTCAATCACACACGCACTCAATCACACAGCTGATGCTCTGATACGAGACAAGTAAAGCAGATTTCTCTTATCCGCTGCCCTGCAAATGTAACCCGAATCCTATCTGAAGACCCCAAAGTATAAAAGGTGCCACCAACTGACGTGAACCAGGCTTTCCTCCAACATACATAGCGCCCCGTACATATTATATACACCGCCCCGTAGATATTATACATAGCGCCCCGTACATATTATATACACCGCCCCGTACATATTATATTATATAGCGCCAGTACAGTATTCATAGTTAATATGCGCGCCCTACATATTATAATAGCCCGTACATATATATTATAGTAGCCCCTACTATATATTATAAGTAGCGCCCGAAATAATTCATATTATTAATAGCGCCCGTGACCATTAGTAATATTTTCCTAGAAGCAGGCGTGCAGTAGTCCTCAGAGCGGAGGCCCCCCCCCCCCGGTTAAGGTAGCGATTTGTTTATTCGTATAACGGCACTCATTTTGTAGGACATTTCATTGAGTTACAGGAACGCAGAGGGCCTCAAATAGCCAAAAGCTGCCCCCCCCTCCTGAGTGAGCGTTTGGTAAGTGGCTCTCCGCGTTTCAACGGAAAACTCCTGCTCCCGGCTCCAATTTCTCCTCTGAAAGGAGCAGCTGCTTCCCCACCCAGCCTGACCTCAATCCAGAACAGACCCCCCCCCTCCAACACCGCTTACAACAAAGCGGCAGGAACCGAAGTTACACTACAGGGGGAGGCATTTACCGGGACACAAACACTCCGAGCCGCCAAGCGCCATCCGCGTGCCCCAAACACACAATCGCTCGTCTCTAACACACAGATCGTCTTCTAGACACGCATTTAGCCTCGGATAAGATGTATGGACTATAAAACGCGGGAAACCCCCAATTCCTGTACATATATATATGGTTAATATAGCGCCATCAGAGTCCGTAGCGCTGTACAACGTATACTAAACGATACAATAAAAGTTTACAAAAACAAAGGCGCAAACAGACATTTTTACTAAACGCTTCCCGCAAAACAAATAATAAAAGTCGCCAAAAGCTGGAAGTCACGCCGGGACGGCAGCCGACGGGCAATGAACTCCCTTCCGTGATTCTCATCCGGGGACAGAGAATCGAAGGACGATTTACCTCGTAAACTAAAAAAAAAAAGAGGGTACAAATACACGGCCCCCGGTGACCGGAGCACCAAAAGCAGCCGCCGAGTCAAACATCGAGGAGCTCGGACCCCGCTGTGTCCCCCAGAACTCTCACACCGGGCGGAAAAGACACACGGAAGCATCTAGAAGCCCCGCTCTGACACTTGGGAAAACCGTGCAAACCTAAAGAGACTTATGTGCTCTGCCGTACATAACTGTTAACGGGTCAGCCGTGCCACGCGGCAACCGAGCAGAAACGCTGCAGGCCCCCCAAACACTACCCTTCTGCCCACCCCGGCCTATCCAGCATCTGACCGGGAACCTAAACAAAAGGGGAAAGGCAAGCTGATAGCACCTGTGTGCATGCAGGCAACCGGGGGATGCCGGCCAGCAGCCCTTGGGCAAGTGGACGAGGGAGACCGACGAGGGCTGCCCCGGTAACCAGAAATAAACCCCCTAATAAATGTGGGCGCAGGGAAGAGAATGGTTGATGTGTATTTTATATATGAATGCCGCAGTACCTAGCAAACGGGGGCACAAACTGAACGTAAGGGGGTTTTGGACTTCAGAAACCAGCAGTGTTTACTCAATAAACAGCATTACGGAAAAATGGGATTTTAAGCGTTGTACCGTGCGTTATACACCACTCACTATATACACAGCACTCACTATATACACAGCACTCACTATATACACAGCACTCACTATATACACAGCACTCACTATATACACAGCACTCACTATATACACAGCACTCACTATATACACAGCACTCACTATATACACAGCACTCACTATATACACCACTCACTATATACGACTATGACTACGGAGGTCAGAAATAAAGCCGCCATCTTCCCAGCTACATGCCGGGTAACAGCAGGGGGCCCCAAACTCCTAACACCAAAAATACTACATACAAGAAAAGGGGGGGGGGGGGGGGGG
>VKOC01006568.1:0-26897 GCA_009364415.1 Spea multiplicata
ACTGGTTCATGGCTCGGATCCAAGCATTCATATCTTCTTGTGTGTCAGCGCCAAAGTAATAAGTCCGCATCCCGGGATGTTCTGCCTGCGGAATCAGAGACACCCCATTACTTACAACTACAAAGTCATAGCTGCGATTCCAAAAGTGTAAAGAACACATTTCTTAATAGAATACTTTTCATTATCTAATACCATAGGTTTGTATGCAAATGCCCTAGTGGCAAATTAATGGCCTCTTCCTTTAAATAAATAAATAAAAAAGGGGGGGGACACAAAATAATAGCAATACATGTAAGTTCATTATATCCAGTGTAATTTTTCTCAAAGAGCATAGATCACTGAACATGTAATAGAAACCTGATATAATAAATTGGTCTATCGCATTAGGAAACTTTACCTTGAAGCTGAATCTTCGATTTTTCACTTCTCGTGGGCTGGCAGGTAAGATTTCATAACTCGGCAAAAGGATACTTCCCAACACAGTCTCCTCTCTGCTGTCTGGAGAACCCAAAAACAAACAGCGTCCAAAAGAGTTCGAAACGGGTTAAAAGGCAACATACAGAGTAAGTATTGCTTCTCCAAGGCTCCACCGAAATCATTCTGCTCTAGGAGACCTGGCGTTAAAGCTATAGCTTTCTAACTATTTTAGAGACACGACTGCTGGACCAAAAGGATGACGTAAGTGGATCCTGGAGATGTTTATTCAAAATGACAGTTTCCTTAGCAAAAAATATAGATTAGTACGGTCTGCTTCAATGAGCTCTTTTGTCCTCAGTGTGACCGTGAGTGCCCTCAGTAGGGGTAGTAGGTAATGCTACCCTAGGCTGCCTATACCTTACGCCTTAGATAAGGCTACCCCCCCAAAGAAAAAAATATTTTTTAAATATAGGAAAGAGTGCTTATGATGTCAGTATATGGATTATATGTGCAACTATTATTTTGTCAAGGATGAAAACATTTTATACTACCTCGATAATAGAACAGGCAGAAGTCACACAGCACAAACCATCTTCTTTTCCACAGTCGTAAACCAGAACTGTCCTAAAAACCAAAAAAAACAAAGTCAAGAAGGATCGTCAGACTACACTTTATAAGATGAAAAGGTTTACTCCATAGAATTATTGACGTATCTTCACGGTACAAACCTGATAACTCACGTAAAAAGTAATTATTACACAATTTCGTTCTACGTGGAGCCTGCTCTGTCCTGGACATATTTACGTCGGGTCTACAAAGTCTTCCAGAGACGTTTGTATAATCTTATCCTGAAACTCCTAAATTCTGAGTCAGGGGGTATTTATAGGAACCACTTAGCGGTAAAATAGTCAAGGACACTTTTGGATATGGACACTAGAGGGAGGCAAAGTTACTTGAAGGCTAAAATTGTTTTGGTTTGTTTTGTGTGTTTATTTTTTTTAAACAAATTTAATATGCTTATGCATGAAATCTGGAGGTCATCACTTTGTTTTTGAGAGACTTGACTTGGTTTTTGAACTATAATCTGGGCAGCAAACAGACTGTTAACCAAGTGTTTACAAAATTGCAAAAATACACCATTTAGATTAAAATATCTTAAGCAATCAGGAAAGCAACCAGGGTAGCTTCTGCTGCTGGTGTCTGACCTCTCCTGTAGTCCCGTAGAGCCTTTCCTCACCACCTATTTGGCTTCTCCGCCATGACGCTATGTGCCGTACGACTGGCCAGAGTGGAGAACGGGGTAATATATCCCCACAAACGATACTTTGACACCGGCACACCAGATAATCCCTAATCCAAAATACTTCTGGTCCCAAGCATTTTGGATAAGGGATACTCAACCTTTACCTACATGGGAATACTAGTGATCGTTTATCTTCCTCCATACAGTACCAAACAATGATTACCATATGTTGTCTGTGGTAGTGCCATTTATTATTTTAGAATAATCATTTATTAGTGTTATTTTCTTTGAATTTTATTAAACACTAATTGGATTTTTCAGACCCCCGGTCTATCTTTACTTAAATACAAATATCACCATTATTTGAAAGGAGAAAGACACAGTACCTGTTTATAAAGCCATCCCCGGATCACGACTGGCGAGTTTGGGTCTCTCTTGATAGAATATTCTCTTTTGCCAAATGTGTGAACTCTTTTCACGGATCTGGTTGAGGGCTACATCAAAAAAGGGGGGCGGGGTGGGGGGGAGGGGGGGAATAACAACATTAAATAGCCATAGTCACCAACATTGAGGATCTGCATCTACCTGAACCTCCAAGTTCAACTTAAGAACCCAGTCAAAACAGTCAGGTCCGCTCACACATAATACAAAATATATTAATTTTTTTTTTCATAAAAAAAAAGAAAAAAAAGAAAATACCTAAACGGTAGGTGACAAAAAGATTAAACAACAACAAAAAAAAAAATATCCTTAATAAAGTCTCAACTGTGCCACGCGTTTGATGAATAACAATGTTGCACTAAAGAGCTGTAAAAGGGACATCAAAACTAATGCTTCTGGAACAAATTATTTTTTTTCTGTTAAGCATTCAATATTAGGGAGTTGATTAAGGCAACACAAACCCCCCCTGTTAATGAAGGGGAAACGATACTCACTCTTGACCCCTGGTTGACAGAGGCGGTGGTGACCACGCTGCTGGCCATGCTTAGTCCACTCCTGGGACGTTCCATCTCTTCAGTCATGGTTTGGAGGTTCTAAGGGACAGGAGGAGCTTTCAGCCGGTGGGTTAGGAGTTCATCAAACGCCCTGTAAAAACAAACAAACTTGTTAATGATAAACCTTTTAGTAATTAATGGCAAACCGACTTTCATCCACACACTGAACGCCTTAAACACCTAATTAGCCTGTTTGGCTCTGGAAAGGCTATTCAATGTATATGGAATTCAAGTTTCTTTGTAATTTTTTGTTTCAAACAAAAAAAAGACATTACGAAACATGAGATTCTCCAGAAAAACAAAACAGATGCACACAGCAAGACACTGAAGAAAAAAAAAGGATTATTTTAGTAAGCTTAATTGAATCATTTATACCAAAGCAAATTATATTTCACTTCTTCCAGACGCCACATTGTCTTTCATTATTCCAATATACAAACTTAACAAATACTCCCGTGTACATCTACACTATTCAGGGTCAACCATATGTATGTTTAACCCCTTAAGGACAATGGGTGGTCCCTAAACCCATTGAAAACAATGCATTTACATGTACAGGCTTTGTCATTAAGGTGTTAAATTATACGCTGTATTAGCATCTACTACTTCTGCTGGGAGGCTGTTCCACTTAACTACCACCATGCGTCCTTATGTAGATGCTACCTGATCCCTACCCACGGACCTTTAATTTAGGGGGGGGGGTACAGGGCTGAACCAGTCACCTTTTGTTCCTTTAGTAATTTGGGGTGTATAAAATGGCTTCCTAAAACGATTTTCCATCAAGTACCGTGGGACATCACTCATGGGTTCCACCTACCGCAGGAACCCTGCTCTGTTAATAAACCATAAGCAAAGTAAACATAGCTGGGAAATCCTTATACTTTTGGCGAGCAAACCTATAGTAAGAAGAGAATATAGAATAATTGTACAGGGATACTAGAGAAAATATATGAAAACAACAAGGCTGCTTCAAAAGTGTTACCAATCTAGCTTTCCATACAAGGTCTGATGTAGTTCAATTTAAGGCTACAGAACGTGCTAAGGCAAAAAGAATTAACATTTCACAAACAGAGCAAAAGATCAAAAAGGTGCTTCATCTGAATTACCCCATAACCAGAGAGGATCTCATTCAAGTCTGAATAGCCGAAATGCTTTCCATTCTTAATCTGTCCATTAGCGGTAAATCCCACTGTAAATAATCAAAGCATTGTATATCTCCAGCGAGGGTCTGCCGGGGCGCACCCCATAAAGGGGCACACGGAGGGTGCACAGAAACGAGAGGTTTATTGGTTTCTTTGGAGAGACAAATTGCAGCCAAAAATGTGAAAAACAATAAAAACCTTTTACAGGCTTAATTCTCCAAGCGAGTCTGAGATCAATCAACCACAGACAGTCTCTTTTTAATACAAAATTACTCGCAGTCTTTGAATTAAGTCAATTTCTTTAGCACAAGAAAACTTTTTGCGGATTTCTGCACCAACGCTCCGAGTTCCCTGTATTTGCCACCTTCCCGGTTTCTGAGTCGGCGCATCGACGGTTACAGAGTTACCCAAGAAATACCATTTGGTTTCATTCAAAGTCTAACACGCCAAAGAATATATTTCGATGAACGAGGTTGTTCATCACCTTGTGTCGAGTTAAGGTTAAGCGGAAGGTGGTTGGAGCAAACAGAGAAGGGTTAAGGGAATCAATTCAAGCCATGCAGCTTCCCCTAAGAAATAATAGACGCATCGCTTAATGCAGGAGTTTGGAGAAGAGAGACATTTCAGCTCTGTAGTTACTCCACTAAGCATTACGAAGGGCCAACCACCAGTGAGATTCTCCAGCAAGAAGGGATTAGCTGACCTTTCCAAATTCAAAGCGAGGTCAAGTTCATGAACTCTTCCAAAATTAATGTAGGATTACCTAGGGCCCTTCTTTCGGTAGAAGCTCAGACGGATTGGCCTTTCGTTAAGCATAATAAAGTCAGAGGGCTAAAAATGATCTCCTGCAAACTTCTGTTGACCTGCAAGAAGGTAGACATCTCATGGATCCATTAAAGGGACCGTTTAATGTCCCTGACACCCATTAAAAAAAAGAATGCATATGAAAGTACTTAAACGAAATATAAAATAAAGAACTTGCCCGATATAGAAGAGTCTGCCCTGCAGCAGCAGCCACCCTCCTCCATAATGTTATGACATTTCTCACCACTTCAGGCAGTCTATCTGTAACAGGGGGCTGAACAGTCCCCTACCCACAGCATTAACCAGGCCGGCGTTGGGGCCGACTGGTAGTAAGCATATTACGTCCAAAGAGACGTATTCAGCCAAAACACAGCAGGGCATTAAGCCGGTGAGAGGTGGAAAGGAGCAAATGCATATGGAGGCCATGCAGCTATCATATGCGTTAAAGTTCATATGATAGCCGGAGTGCCTCCTAAAAATCGAGTTCTATAAACGCACTTCCTATCTCTACATGTCCTATGCAACATATGCAAAGAGCTTCATAAGTTGCCAGCACGATCAAACTGATAGGGTAACAGTCACACATGAAGTTTCTAATGATCAAAAAGGAAAGTATACACGATAGCATTTTGTCTTCTGGAAAACTGAACCTCTGTAGATATAGCTGCTGGATATGGCAGAATACCTTGTTATTTTACCACCTCTGGATTAACCCCCTGACCCCTTGCATTGAACGGAGGTGACTTCGTGTGAGAAACTGTAGCAGGAAACGTTGCCTGCCAGCAACTTCCAACAAAGCTTAAACACAATAATATGGAAGGGGAGGAAAAAAAAAAAAGGGAGATTAGGTCTAAGGGCTGGGCTGGCTCCATCTTCAAAAAAGGGAGAAGGGTAATGTAATGGAGTATCGATGGGGGAGCATAGCGAGTGAAATAAGAATTTGGATGGTTTCCACTGCAGAAACAGAGTGAGCTGCCCACAGCTTATAATGGATAGTATTTCAGCATTGTTCAAAGATTTAAAGGGAGCCGGCGAGGCTGCAGCTTTCTGCTAAAATAGTCTATCCGAACAATCCCTGTCAACTCTGAGGGGTCTTAGCCACAAGGCTGGTTTTTAATATAATCTAGCTAGCTGCTTAGTGTTTGGATGAGTGTCGACGACACAGAAGGGTCCAGAGAACCCAATACCTTTATAGAATAGTCAAAGACAGTATCAGAGAAACACATGAGAGTTTGCAGAGGACTAGTCCATTCACAATATGTTGATGGCGATTAAGCTCTTACATTACATGGTTCTGGCCACTAAATACTTAGCTGCCAAGAGTCTTAGAACTCTATGTTCACTACAGGTTAGAAGAAACATCCCCAGTGAAGATTTCTTGAAAGTCATCTCAAAGATTTAAACAATGCGTTATGCCAGGCCAACTCAGATGAACTTGCACAAGAAGCTTACTAGAGTCTGCGTACTGAGGTCCATGAGTTAAAAATATTTCACTGCCCTACAAACCCAGGTAAGTGCATACATAAATGATCAGCAATACAATCGGTGGTACCAAAGTCCAGTTGTCACGGTCCTATGAGCAGTCCAGGTTCCAAGATATACCGTATCTTCACAAATACCCAGGTTGCTCTCAGATTGAATTGTCGATGCTGATGTGAAGAGATCACAGGAACCTGTCCTCAACATATGTAATGCATTCATTTTGCATCGATCGTATCACTACAATCTTATCTCTGCACGCACGTTCCTCGGAGTTGCTGAGCCGCACAACGCTAACTCAAGCAATACAAAAACATCCTTCAACTTTACGTAATTTACAATTCCACGTGCCTAGATTATCAATAAGGTGTTAGACGATGTACGTAATCTGTTCCATGGCATACGTTATCTGTGTTACACTTATATACAGAAACCCTGGCAAGGCCCCATTTTCATCGGAAAATAGTCACTTATCGTATTACGCTCAGGAAGCTTGAGTCGAGCTGGCACGAACAGTGCAAACTCACACTGACCAAGTCACGTTCAAAAAGCAAAGCACTGGGTAACATATGTTTGTTTCATTGTGTGCGACGGGAGCAGCTTAGACTTCTGTAGACCATTCCAAGGGCAGAGGGTGCGTGGGAGATTCTGACTCCGAACAAGGACCCTTTAACAATGTAAAGAATGCTTTCCACCTACAAATCACAATAATCAGGCTTCACATTAGGGGAAAAATATGAATGTCCTATTCATGCCAACCCACAAAGGTCACCGCCAGCAACAAAATATATTTCGCTAAACAAGAGGTTAGAACAGAAGTCCTAAGTATTCAAAATTTAAAGGAAACGATCAGTTGTTTACGTAAAAAATACGTAGAGTTGACCAAAACAAATAAGAAGTGGAACAGTGTGCCGTAGCCACCGTGAACGTTAACCTCGGCTCCCTTCTACGGGCAGAGAGCCACTTTAAACTTTCAGGAAATGTCAAACATATTGCAGAGGTTGATTAGCCTTCCTGACTGGTTGCAGAGTAATTTTGGATATGTGCCAAATGTCTTTTGCTACCTTTATTTACAAGCCACCAGCATAAATCAGCAGCATTGAACAAGAAACACTAAGGAGAGGTTCGTGAACAACAGATTCTCTCATATGTCACCTTAAGGTGACCCTACCACGTTCTCGAAAAGCTTAGTTTTATTTGGAGTGGACATGGTGCCAATTAGAACTTGGCATGGATTTCTTCTTCCCTTTTGGTTGAATGTCAGTTGCTCTAAAAGTTACAGAGGTGTAAAAAAATCACCATGAATTCAACCCAATAAATAAGGACTTATTAATTCTTAAATACATAAAATCTGTTTGACATGAATAAGTCCAAAAAGCCATGATTATATATATAAGTAACATTTTGGTAAACGTTAAGTAGAACTTTCCCCATGGAAGATATGTCTTTTTTGCAAAGAAGAAATACAGACATCTTTAAGCCTTATAAGTGGTACATAATATTAATTTAAGATAATAGTTCTATCCCGAAAACATCGAACAGGAAGCAAGAAGCTACATGACGGGGTGACCCACCAGTCAATAAGACAGCATCATGGCCCATTCTTCATTGGAAAAGTGTGCACACCCAAAATAATACAAAAACTCTGAAATGAAGGAGGTAGGAATAAAAAAAAAAGAAACGTCGGGGACACTTTGTCCAGCTGGAAAAGGCAGGATAGGAATATTAGTTGAGATGGGGAACCCATGAAGAGGTCATTAGTTTATCTTGAAAGACCGTGTAGAATGGAGGTTCATTTAACCAACTCTGTAGAACTCTGAAATACTATCACTGAAACATTCTTTTATTATACCTTGTACCAAATGTTCCAATTCTCCAAGTGTAGCAACCCATCATTTACTTTCACCATCTAGATATGCATGACTAACGAAGACCTTGTTGCCACAGGGGCCATTAATAGCATAGTCTTTTTGGAAAAGAACATCTCTATAGCAAAAAACTATCCATGTATTTTATAACGGCTAACAGAAGTCCTATTGTTTGCACATGCCAAGACCTACTAGCTTCACTCAGGGGCCGTTCTAGATCTGGGTTTCTAGAAAAGAGCAGTCACATTAGACACCAGCCCGCTGTGGGTTACTTAGGACTTGTCATATCTCCAAGCACAGTCACACCAGTCTGATTAAGCGTAAAATATGCACACTGTCACATATCGCCTCTTTTTTATCCAGAGCAACAATAGTCAGTCACAAGAACCTATTCCTTGGCTGCCATTAAGAGGTTAAAGGCTGCTTTTCAATCTCTTGGCTAAGATCAAGTGCACTACCATTAAGAGGGAAGCTGGAAACAAAATTATAATCAGTACTACACAATGTACATGGGTCTTTGAAGCTCTTCCAAGGCTCCTTTCATGGCTGATTATACCATGTCAAACTTTCAACATAGGATAAAGGTGAACGTTGTTTGGTCTAATAGGGTTAGTGTTATGCACCAATCGAGGGGTTGCTTGTACTTTTCATATGCAAAGGGTTAAAACATCACAATGTGAGGGCTTTGTGCAGAAAACGATTTACCGGTTCACGCAACTGTGCTCTTAACGATTTGGCTGAACGTCAGGCAGCGGACACACTAAGAAACCAGCTGGGCATTTGCAGACCCATGGCTTCAAACTCTAATTTGGGTAAAAATGACTTCATTTGGCCAACAGTCCACGTTAAAATGGTCTTCCAAGCAATTGAAAAATGGCGGAAAAATGCTACTGTGGGGAATATAGTCGCCTTCCTAAGAAGTCTACATTATCTTCAATTGAACAGGTGTGGTCTTCAAACTATTTTGGTAGCACAGCTGTTAAAGGCCTGATCCTATAACCCTAACACCCCCCCCCAGCCATTCCCTTCTTTATCTTTACTTCCCACTCTTTCCATTTGTAGCTGTGACGGGCATCCAGTGGAATGCGTGTCCTGATTTTCACCATGGGAATGATCATCATCATCTCTTTCCGGGCAAAACAAAAATGACAAAGATTCGAAATGCTTACGGTGGGTGACGTGTCGACGGGCCTCTACTGTACGCAGCAAGCTAACAAATACACTTACGTCCATATGGACGTGTCTGATGCACACAAAGACACAACTTAGGTTACCTCCAAAGGCTCTACTTAAAGTTTGTGACATTGTCCATCTCTTCTTCGGTAACAAAGCAAGGAGAGAACAAGCGCCCACACAATGAGATTTTCCACAAAACAACCCTTTCTGAAGTAAAGCTAATCATGACCTCCAGAAGTTCTGTGCACCGTTCCCCCTCCCCTGATGTACGCCAGGTGGGGAGCCAGAAATTCATAAGCATCATGTGTTTCCTCCCAACGTCCCATTTACGATCCGGTTCCAGTTGTTTCCACTCATCTCCCAAAATATTCGGGCTTACCACGTCACTACCCTCTGAAGTCTAAATCAATGAAACGTGAGCATTCGCAGAGAAAAAACACTATCAGAAAGAGAAATTTTCTGTACATTCCCCATCATACAAACAATGCCAGCGTCTACAATTAAATAGGAGATACTGAGAAAAAAATGAAAAGCTCCTTCTACTAATAAACAAAGATCATGGATTTCCTTAAATATACAGGATTTTTTTTTCCCATTCCAAAACTGCAAACTTTTGGCTATTCCGATTCTTTCCACTGTAGCACAAAACAGATAAAGACTGTTTATCAAGAGCATGTGACGGGACAATCACGGTAATCGGAGAAATATGTGCGAGGCTCTTATTGTGAAAGCAACAGGCAAAGTTTGGCTAAAGATGGAACTGTCCTGACCACCTAATGAAATAACATTCAGTATTTATTCTGCATATTAGAGCCTTTTCTCCCATTTCCATGAGGTTTCAGTCTCTGTCCTGGTGGGGTTTGTGTGAAACGCTCTTCAGTTTCTTTCCATGCAGTAGGCTCCCGGTGTCCCATTTTCGGATCAGGAGTGACACGTAAAACGGGCCTGTGACGTTTGTGTAATTACACAACCTTTTAGTGCCTTTTCTCCCTTTTACTACTTGGGTTAGCACTGAACCCTGTGGCTCCTGCTCATTACAGTCTATATCCTTGGCAGACACTCATGCATGGTGCCACGACGCTAGCTAAGAGCTCACAATCTAGAGCTTATCTAGTAGGAGGCTCCAGACATGAAACAGACGAGTAAGCACTGGCAGAATGCATTATATTTCTAAAACTAGGGTTCAATAACAAACCTCGCTGCTCCTCAACTGTCCACAGCCCGTACGTCAAGATTAGCCAAACGAGGGGTTAGCAACTGCAGAGAGTTTCTCAAAAGAACCTCGCTGTGGAGACTGAAATAGGGAGGAAGAAGTATTTTTTTCTATTAAAATAACAGCAAAAGAGAAAAAAAAAATCCATGACTTTTACTTTAACACTCTTTAGTCTCCTAAAAACATATCGAGTGTGGTCTTGAATCGCTCACCAGCAGAGTTAAGTCTTGGTTGTTGACCTTCTCTTTGAAACAGAATACATAAGGATTCCAATACAAAATTAACATAGCAACAGAGACAAAGGGGAATTATGATCCAGCGAGTGTATTCCTCCCACTGCATTGTTGTAATGGTTCCAAGGAGAAAAGATGTTACGGAGAAATGTGTTTAATGGCACGATGCATGCCCAATGCGCTAAGCAAACAATATAATCCTCCCACTGTGCATACATATCTGCCACTGCACAGAAGTCTCTTTCTTTCCACAAATTAATAGCCGCTCGCGAATTACGCAGGGTATTTCGCTTCACTTCACGAGCAACATTATGTATATCTGTTAAGGATTACTGCGGAATATTCTCTTCATTGAGACATTGGACTACATTTCTGAGAGCCTTCCTTTTGTGCGTGTAACTTTGCTATAAAGCTTAATTATCCCGTTCAGGATAGCTTTATACAACGTGTATTTTCATATCTTCTATTGTGGACTGCATGACATCAGCATGGTTCCTGGACCGGTTCCTTACAATTAGGAGAGGATTCATAATTGTCCACAGAGCACTTCCTGTTTTCCAGGAAGTCCTGCGGCCATGCATTGTGCTCGCGTCGTCAGCGTTTTGCATCTACGTCCCAACATTGGATCACTAAGAAGCCATTGTGCTTCCTGCACTTGAGAGAGTCCTCTGTTTCAGAGACATCTCAGATGTATCCAACATCTGGTGAGAAAACAGAACATCGAACTCCAAGAGGAGTAAAAACCTGGATATTTGTCAGACTGTAAAAATCTCCAAAAATTATTATGGAAGTTAAAAACATATTATACATGAAATGTATGATTTTGATTTACAGATTTGGAAAAAGGAACGTACTCGTTTTTATGGCATCACTCAGCACGAGTTCATTGCTATGATGAGGACAATATTTTCTTTTTTACCCACCATGTCAGAAAATGATTATGGTAACACCTGCGTGGCCCAGATGAGCTCTATTATTATAAGTAACTCATTTAAACCAAAACAGAACTTAATTAGCTTTTTTGCAGAAATCAGTCAACACAACCATGTCCTAGAATATAAATGAAAAAGGGGGGCCATATCTTTACCCGTAATGTGTATTCCTATATTTAGAAGTGGTCTAGCTAGTTGTCCAACGTGACCCCAAAAGCACCCCATCACTACAAAAGGGTCGTGTTTGCCCTTCTCATTGAGGAAAAGTCTCCCTGGTCTTTTGTTATCAAACACTTTTAAGAAGTTGTTCATTCAGGTGGAAAATCTGGGGCTGTAAGTTTATTATTTGAGTTGTGATTCCATCAAGATCAATAGGTTCTTATCGTGGGACATCTTACACATTTAGCTTTCCGGCTTTCAAATTCGATGTGTATGGACTGCACCGGTATCTGAAATCTTTCCTGATTTACATGATGCTACCTGTTTGGAGAAGCAGTCTGGTCATACTAGGACAAGATGCTTCAAGTCCATAAGACTGGGTTCACCAACCACTGTTTAGTGGCCTGTTTGGCTAAGAATTCGGAAGCCAAGAACTGCTCAGCAAACAAAGAATCGTCTGAGCAAAATCCACTCAATTCAGAATTCAAACCCAAAGTGACATGACCCTTGATTGCCACATCACTGGCTTGGCGCAGACTCACGAAGAAAAAATAACGCAGTTCCATTTCAGAGTTTAATTGATGAGTGCCAGGCTGAGTATTTTGGGCACAGTTCTGCGGAGTCCTTCCGTGGCAAAGGCATGTGGTCAAACACAGGGGTGCATATCGGAACCTTTACTACCCATAAATGGCTTTATACCGTTCTTCAAACATATCTAGAGCAGACTTTCCTTCTGAAAAGCTAGTTGACAAACTAAAAAACCCCTTAATGTCTCTATGCGGCCGAAGGTCTTCCAAACTTTATCATATTAATTCCTGCCACAAATTAATTATCTGCTCAAAGCTGCTAATACATTGGGGGCTATCTGCATTCCGAGGGGACAATTAATACCGTGTCCTACTTTCTGATACCACAAATTTTACAGCTAGCCAACACTCTGTAGGCGTCACTGCACAAGACTACAGGGATGGGAACATCTTAGGTCAAAAGAATTATTCAACACCCACAATCATTCACTCATCAGATCTCTAGGCTCTGTCCGCTAATGAGTGTCTAGCTGGAGACAGAAAGCAGACAGATCCCCTTTCATAGCACTCCTACATCTCCTATCCAAGGTCTACCACCCTTAGGAATTAAACGGCTCAGCAGAGCACAGCAATTGCAATTAGCAACTAAAGGATGTCCCCCTTAACCAACAGCTATCCAACCAGCTCACGATTAATACGTTACAAACTGGTTTAAGTAAACTAATGGTCTTCCATGGTTTGTAGGAGAAGAAAAATAATGCTGGCGTCCATAATTCCATGCATGGACACACGTGTGCGCATATCCCGATTACGTCTCCATTAAACACACCTTTCTTAATTTCCAACAGTAACATATAGCAAGGCAGGTGTTGTAATATGAGAATAAAACCTACTTTACCCATGGCTTGTGAAAGCCATTCAACAGTTTACTAAATTAACCACATTAAGCACATTTCTTACATCGGTGGAACCAGTTAAGCCTGTGGACTTTCTACCAATCATCTAATTAGCCACTGGGTTATGCCTCCTTTCTTGAGACCTGCAGCAGTTATAAAGCAAGTTAACACAAGACGTATAGAAAAAATGCATTTCATTAGTTGTATAGTTGTAAGCATACTAAAGGCTTGGGTTCTCCAAAAGGTCCCCACCAGTGCCGCTTCTCTGGAAAGCCATACGAGGGATTCTAGGTTCCTCCACAGGCTGTCCCTGAAATATTAGGGGTATGGTGGCATTTGCATAGGATACATGGTATTTTATCAGTTTATATATATATATATATATATATATATATATATATATATATATTTTAAAAAAACATATATATACACACACACTTTTCTATGACTTAATAATGTAACTTTACAATTATAGTTTAATAGGTGCTGTCTCACCCACTCTGTACAACACTTTTGTAATTTGATGTAGCACTAGAAGCATCATTCACAGAACTCTTTAGTTTCCAGATACTTTGCAGAAAGTTTTGAGTAAAATGTAACCTTTCATAAATTTTGGAACCCCTGTCATGCGTCTTCTGAGACGCCAGATTTTTTTTCGCGCCTTTGCGACTGCAAATATCTAAAAATATACCAAATTTCAATCATCGTTGCTATTTGTGTCACCGCAGGACAACATTAATAAACCCGGCTTGGGTTTCAGGGAGGGAATCACGTTGTAATGGATTCTTAATATCCAACGCCTCATTTCTATATGTAGACGCCTGTATTGTACATGCCACCGGCAGGCAAACGCCACCACGAGTTCATAGTCTGCATTCTATGGTGATGCCGCTTGGAATTCCAGAAATCTTTCTAATGTATTACATAGAAACATAATCAACGCATGTGTTGCCCTGTGTCATGAGAAATGTGCCAGAACGCACAGCTGTAGGTTGGGTCTTACAATAATATCATGACATATCTTATATTACCTACCATCTGCCCAAGATATTTATGGGTGGTCTGTCATTTCTATCATTCAATACGTTGAGGTCCCAGCTGATCATACGATGTATATTCTCACATTCGAGGCATGCCTCGTGTGTACATTCCAAATGAAATACTTTAAATATTAAGTACTGTTACGCTATCATTTGACAAAACACTTCAATATCTACTTGTTTAGAACACGGAAATGCAGAATTTGACAGCAGATTTGACCCATTCGGCCCCATCTAGGCTGTCAATTTTTCATCATGTGAAGACTCGGACCTTAATCAGTCGTTGGTCTTGTCTTTGGTTCAGGAGCCATATGCCTATCCCATGCATGTTTAACTTCCCTCGCTGTATTAGCCTATGGTTTCTTTAAGCCCAAACTGCTACCGGAGGTCATGTTCGCCCAATGTTCAGCGCTGTAGAGTATGGTGGTGCTATACAAAACAATAAATACCAACACAGGGCATATTCTCTGGTTTTGGCATCCTTTGCTTTCAAGGGCCACAATACAACTTCTTAAATGTAATAGTTTGTCTCTCTTAGTGGTGCTCTCTTGGTACAAACCCATTGTCCTGAGATTAGAGTCCTCCGTGGCTACCATCCTATACACTTTAATTGGGGTTGACCATGCTGTTGTGGCCGGAAGATTAAGTACACTTTCCATTCTCAGATCTCCACAGGGGTTCTAAACATTCTAATTACTATTTGAGTGCAACTGAAACGCTCTAGCGCCTTGGCCAACTGGTGCTGGGCTTACGTTCTTTTCATCTCATGCTAAATCCTTATCTTTTAATACACCCATATAGCTTCAAACCCCCACCCAACTTCTCTCCAACTGCCCTAGTGACTAAAACCGGATTACTTTTTAATCAAAGCCTCACCCGTTACAGGGGAAATATCAAAATTCAAATTAAATCCTACGTGCGTATCAGAAACCAGTCCAAACACAAAGTAATATTGCTTAGAGCGACACCTTTTGTTTTGTAGACTTTTCTTATTGTTTTATTGGTATCGTTTCTTATGGGTAGAAGATCGGGGGGAAAAAAAAATCTAGTGCCAATGATTTTGAACACAAATGGTGCCAACTACGAATAGTAGACCATGATGGCACCATATAAATATAAATGGAGAACTTATTTTTTAGTTTGCTTGTGCCGTTCTCTAGGACAAGGACTGATTAAGGTTTGAGTCTACATCAGGAAAAACATCTGAGTAGATGGGCTGGTTCCATTCCGATGTCAAATTCTACAGTTTACGCTTAACATTACAGGGCCAGACTAAAGTGTTCAACAAAGGTTCTGGCTGTCTGATGAACCCAGTGTTAAACACCGAGTCTAAGGTGGCCAAGGACACCTTCTACTGCCTCTCCTAGGTCTTTGCGTTAGGTGGGTTCTTGTTTAACCAGAACCCTACTAGGCATTTACAGGTTCATCAGGATGTCTTAAGGACAATGGGCGGTCCCTAAACCCATTGAGGGGTTAGCCACCAGATCATCTTTAGTCTTCTGCTTTCCATTCTATCCTGAAAACCCTTCTAAATACAACTCTATGATCAAACCTATAACATTACAGCTTTCAAACCCAATGAATTTGCCAGAACAGTCTCAACGACCAGGCATATGTCCCAGCGCATGTCCTGTTTATAGGGCCAGCAGGAAGGACAGATGCCGTGTGATGTCATGTTATCACACGTTCACATGGATCAGTTTCTGTAGACATACTCTTACCCTTAAGATGGGATGTGGAACATATTTCCTTCCCTTGAAGGTTAAGCTTTACAAGAACAATAAATAAAGGCTAAAAGAAGATGTTAAAGTGGGAGGAAACATTCTTCACTGGAGGGTCAAAAATACAACTTTACACTTTAGACAACCTCATGATCCTACAAAAAAAAGACAGACGTGGTAGGTGTATTCCAAGACACGGTCATATAACCCGGAGTGACATTTACAATGGTTTTGTTTGTTATTAATACAAAGCAACAGTGACCAGTTCTGGCTACAGTCAACTTGCGGGCTGCTTATTTCCAACCACTACCCAGGGCAGTGGCCAAAAAATTGGGACTGTCATGCAAAAACCCAAGACTGTTGGGATGAATGCTGTCACATTCAGTCCAGATTAATTGTTTCACAGGGATCTGAACTAAAATCTTTCAGTTTTTCCGTGGATTACCAGCTTCTGGTTTGCACAGACCTGAATGCACATATACCGCCAAGAAGATTAAAAAGCATTAGCGTGATCTCCGTCCTCTGCGTGTGGCTTTCTTTGGAGTCTGGCTTACCGGCGCTCCCGTGAACAGGATTGGTTTCAGACAAAACTAAGCAAAAACCCTGGGGGGGGGGTTCCTCCATACATACAGCTATTATTATCTATTATTGTTTTATATAGCGCCAGCATATTCCCATAGTGCTGTACAATGGGTAGCCAGGACATAAGTAGTATATAACATAACAATTTGACTTACAGAAACAGGAGGGCTCTGCGCACAAGAGCTTACAGCTATATTATTAAATGCAAAAAAAAAAACATACTTAACAATTTAGCGCAGAATGTTTGGATGGGATTGCCGTTTATATGAAATGAGCTATAAAGGTTTAAATCAGCCAGGAGTTCATTGAGGCTTCAAGTTGCTCTTATTACCAGCCAAGCGCATTACAAAGAGTATTCAAAGTCGGGCATAACTAAAACAAGGGGCAGACCAACGTACTGGGAGAGAGAGGGGGGGTATTAAAGTCGGGATGTATAAAAATGCAGGAAAACTGACACCCCCCCCCTTAAATAGCAAAAAAAAACAAAAAAAAAAACGGAACCCTACAACACCATCCGTGGTTATGGTCTCTGCCAAGAATTCAGACACTAAGGAAAAGTAGGTGTCTGCACGCAATAAACCCTGTTTTAACCCTTCTAACACCAGGGTGTAACCCACTAAATGCATGGTCGCGTGTGTTACTGGCACACGTGGTCATGCTTGGGCACGGCCAATGTTGTTTAGATCCCCCCTCCCAGGATAAAACAAGTAAAATTCACTTTTAAAAAAATAATTATACTATGCAGATTCCTGGGTCTTGGTCAATACAGTCTGCTGATGCTTTATAAAAAAAAAACTACTAGTTTTATGTACTAGATGCCACTAGAATTAAGTACCCCTTTATAAAAAACAGCCCTCCATCCAGCAGAAAGCTGCATATATAACAACAAAAAATATAATAACATAAAGAAAATCACAATACCGCAGTTATGTCATTTCCTGTAAGGTACGGATCTTGTTAATATTCTACAGCCATCGAAAGGTATAATCTTGTATTTTCAGTGGAAGGAAGTGACTCATCCACCTTAGAAAAATGTAACGTCAAAGTTAGTATTAAATGGTTATATCATACCTCCCAAGTGCCCCTGCTCAGGAGGGACAGTCCTTTTGCAACCCAGCTCAGAATGTTTGCTGGGTATTTTAGAGGTTTCTACAGCCCCGGCAGTCACAATATGTATGTTTAAATGATATGTTTATAAAAGAAATTGTGTAAACAAAAAAACACAATGTTATACAAACACATATCAATAGGTTAGAAAGTTGCAGCCAAGCCACACTACCTGCGTATTAAAAGGCGCACAGCGCCTAATAATGCATTGTATGGAGGTAGTGCCGGCTCGGAGAGCTCCAAGAGGGTGGTCAAATACATTGAGATATATATATATATATCTATATATATATACCCCATACATTTTATATTAAAACAAGGGGAAACACTAAAAAAATTGATTCAGAATTGAGAACCGGTTTTCCTTTTAAGCAAATGACTCTCGGCTCATACATGGCACTCAACCTCCATGTCCTCGTTTTCATGAACATCCTAGTATTATTATTTTATTTATATAGCGCCAACAATTTACGCAGCGCTTTACACACTACATGCACTCAAGACGAGAAGTGACAGACTAAGACAAAGTGTAGCCCTCTCTCCCATAGCTACTAACAGTCCCAAATCTGCTGGGTGTAAAGACAAGCTGCATCCCGCACATATCTTTCATGTTTTAATTACACGGTTAAGGGATTCTTCAATCCTCGGTGCCTGTTGGAGAATACATACCAAGTGCTCTACATGGGTATAAAAAGAAATACTATTCCCAGTAGGCACGGTAAATTCTCCACGGGCCATTCCAGACACCCCCCCCACACACACACACACTTTTTTTTGTTTTACGGGGCAGTTGAAGAAATAACATCACAATGCTTGGATTCCACATCAAAGCACCCAATTCTCCCGGCAGCGCGTAAGGTACACAGAGACTTTAAAAAGACTTCAGTTAATGCTCTGAAAAGTTTCTCATACCCTAATCACCGAGGGAGGGGTTTGGAAGGGAATCTTTTGTGACCCGATTGCCATTAAAAACATACAGTTTATTATAATTAAAAAAAAGAAAAGTATTGATAGAACGCTATTAATGGTATGCAAGAATTCATTAAAAAGTGGCAAAAAAACCCAAAAAAAAACCACGATTCTTTGCTTGTGTCTCATTGCCCAGTCTGACGCCTGGCTGAGCTTTTGTTAGTAACCAAAAACGGGTAAAAAGCCGAAATAAGTAATTCATCCGACGCTCTCCTGGATGCGATTCAAAGAGCAGGTGCCCTGCGGAGAACGGCAGACAACATGCTGCTCAAAACCAGACTCGAGTTCTATTTACACACAGTTTGTGTCGATCTGGCCTTTAGACGATGGGGGGGGGGGAAATAGCTGAAAAGGGTTTTAAGTCTATTGATATGGAAACCCCTTAAAAAGTAGAATAAAGGGTTAACGGCATGTTCTTCTACTGGAAGTAATTGTACAGTATAATTAATCCTCCTTCTTGAAAGCGGGGTAAGGAGACGCTAGAAAACCGTCCCAAACTCAGTAACCGGTAAAACGCCATGTGAATAAACACGCTACATACACACGCAGTTATTTGATCAGCGCTTGTGTGTACTCTTGAGTACGTAAAGCAAATAAACGTTGGCAGATCTGTAATTTCTTCATTTTTATGAATGTACATCAGCCGCCTGCCTATCAGTGCCTGGTTTTGTGTCACGTGACAATTAAGTGTTCCGGGTAAAAAAAAATTATGAATTGAGCTAAATAGTAAATGGGTAAAAAAAAAAATTAAATTATATCTTTTTATAGTTCTGGGCATTAAAATTCCTGTAGATTCCGGAGGAACTGTATTTAAAGAGATTATGCGGGATAAAAAGATTATCACTACGATTGCCAGGAAAGAAATATTTAGTGCCACTTGTAGAAACGCTACAAGTTTCTACAAGTGGCATTAAACATTTATTTCACATGACTTTTACCGGTAACTGAGTTTGGGACGGTTTTCTAGCGTCTTCCCTACAACACCGGGGTAGTCAGTATGGTTGCCGGTTGAGTGTTCAATGGGGATATTCTTGATAACTGGGAGGCTCGGAAAAGCCGAGGCAAATGCCCCTTACTCGATTGCTACATTGGTTCTACAACTGGAACTCTGTAACCTTTTGTATGTTTAGTTGAGGGGATAAATATTTATACTTCTCTAGCATTGAACGCCCATTTATCACTCGGAAGCACACGCACAAGAGTTGTCCATAGATCACGATGCTCTGTTGACCGCACTCTACGGTCCCACCAAGTCACTGCCCAATCTACGAAAAGGTCTCTCAGCTGTCACTACTCATCAAGGTCCCTGTACAGGCCCATGTTGCTACAGCTTTCCTAGAACATCACATCAAGACAACAGATCTGCCCTTCTTTAGTTTACAAGTCCCCAGAGGGTGTAAAAGAAAACAAATCTCACACGGGGTTGACTTAAGTCCATGTGTTTTTTTTTTCCCTTGACAAAACACAACTGGTGAGAGGATCTTAGCACTAATTGCCTTTGTTTAAAAATAAAAAATCTGCAAAGCAGCCTGTACTTCACACTTGTGTCCTTATGGTCAGTTTTTAAAAGTATGTAGGAACTGGAAAAACTCAAAATAGGCCCCTTAAAATATGTCAAGCATCTTATATATCTTCTCGTATCACATGCAGCCAGAGAAAGTATGATGATAGTTATCTGGTAGCTTTGGTAGATGATACGGCCAACACCCCAGTATAAAGTAGCAAAGGCTTTGGGGGATGGAAATCTACACCCAAATAACAAATGTGTTTACCAGATAGCCTACAAGCAGAAATTGTCCTCCGATGTGCGCCCCCCACTGAATTAAACAAATTATTTTAAGAAGAAAACTACTCGAAATTCTGTCTGCCTGTGGATAATATCAGAGACATATTACAGATCTTTAGTTGCCTAATCTACAATTACAACAACCCACAATCCATATCGCTGCCTATACAATACACACATAATATGTAAACAAGAAGGAAATGGATTGAATAGAAAGCAGATATCGATAACAAGAAAACAGTTCTTTGGGTTAGCCATTGTCATGTAGAAGAGCAGCCATTGTGTCATAAAAAGATATTAGCATGTTAATGATATTAACATATGCATTCAGGTTGTATGTTATGGACACAAAGCCAAATAATGTGGATTATTTCTAGACTGCTTTTGTTTACCGTGATCGACCAAATCACACTTGCGTACGTACAATTTGGAATTGTCAATGAGGGACAGTCTTCTTTTATGGGGCGTGGATAGAGGCATGGCAAGAGACAGGGCAAACAAAACTTTGTGCAACTTATGTAACTATGTATTTTATATTTTTAATTTATAAACACATTTCCTGATGTTTCTATACAAATCACGGCTATATTTAGAGGCGTAGAACATGGCGATATATGTGTACCCACCACGTAATTTTAAGCAACTTGAGAAGAGGGACCAAAGAATATGGGTCCCAAAGTCCTCTTAAAGATGGACTCTTGGAAGGTGGGTCCCAACTAGGTGACTGGGTCAGCGGAAGGAGCAAAAGCCAACTTGGATCCAGCAGTGGAAGACCCCTTCCAGTACTGGGTCCTTGTGGTATTCTTCCAGTGCTTGGCTCTGGCAGCTCTATGGCCAGCTTACCCACCTCATAGGTAGTTTTAATGAATGGATCTAACAAAAGGTAAAAGCTGTAAAAAGGTATTATTGTAACCAAGGAGATGGTGGTATGTAAAATTAAGCGCAAGAGACAGCATGACATAAGTCCTATAAACATGAATAAGAGAAGATGGGCCAAAGGCCATGTAGGGCTTCCATTCTTTAGCAGAACTCATATTGTCTCAAGGAGAACAGACCAAACATATTGTCTCAAGAAGAACAGACCAAAAACAGAAAACTGCATTTATCTATAGATTAAACAATACTCTTATTTTCAGAGCAAAATGCTGTTCTACAACTCTTTGTGAAGATCTGTATCACGAACAATACTATCATTTGTGTTTAATGCCCTCATACGTGTCTGCTTGACGTGTCTGCTTGACAACAGGGGATATCCTGTCGGCCTGCGTAGAGCACTATGACATCACCGTATTCCCTAAATAAAGCGTCCAGCTAGGAACCAGGAAGTGGCCAATAAGAATAAAAGCCGAGCCCTGGATCTTTGGAATTCTACTATTCCCATAGGTAGGAACAGCAGAATTTTGTTAATAGAAGGTTTAGAGGCCAGGGGATATAAAACTTCCCTTTTACTGGCCTTCTAAGTGTCAGCCACCCATCAGAGCTATGATGTTTTACAGACATTACAAACTTTTGTGTCTGAATTCGGGTTCTTCTAGTAAAAAAATTTTTTACTGCCTATAGGATGCCCTTGTTGTCATTTATGTGATATCTTGAGTGACACCACACCAAGTCGCCGCTTTATGGTAATACTAATGAAGTCTGTTCCATGAGCCAGAGGGCCCAATTGGGTGTTTAAGACTAAACCTTTCTATTGTTTACTACAAGGCAGTAAAAAAATAAGGAGTCTAGCAGATTGGGCCGATATAATGGAGCTGGAACACATACAAACGGCTCGTATGCAAGCTTCCTGGAAGCAAATTATGAGAAAGCGAGCAATGAGAATATTTTTTGAAAACTCATTGTTAACCTGATACCGGGAATTAAAATGGCGGGCGCTCCCCGTTAAAGTTGTCTCTCTCTCTTTATTTGCACAAGTGATATACACAGGCAACAAGAGGACAGACAGAAAGCATTAAAAACATTTATAAGGAGCTGGGCAAGGAAGCCTGACCTTTGTTGCACTGATTCATCAGTCTGTTGATAATGCGCTATCTTCCTAATTGAATGTTAACAATAGCAAGCCATGAGTCACAGTATCTGTGTTTGTACACAGCGTACAGTCCACTGTTCAACGTTAATGGACGCTGTGTGCGAAGCCGAGGTTTCTTTACATTTCTTATCCTCGGCTATCTAGGAAGAGATTGAAGGAGGACAACATCCACCCACCCCGTATTCCATGGCATTGTATAAAGTGTGCCAGACCTGCAAGGAGTTTTAGTTTAAACTACAAATCATTAACAAAAAGATCAGGGCAAGCAAACAAAAAGGAAATGGAATTTTACATTTTAAAAGAAAATCGGGACCAATTGGCAAAGAACTCATGGACCAAACCATTTGGGAAGAAAAAAAAAAAGAAGAGGTGGTAAAATTGTCAGCTACAGACACTTGGTGGAGCATAGATGTACGGTAATATCGGATTGCTTAACACCCCCACTACAGCTGCACATACCTTACAACTCCCCACATAAGTACGGAGAGGGCAAGGCATCTATATCATATTCTTGGGAGTCCGGAAAAAGGGAATGCGCATCACCTGTTTTTATGTATCTTGAAGGAATCCTTAAATCCAAGCCACAAATGGAAACAAGAATCGAGACTGCAGAAGTTGAGTGTTGGACAACTCATAGTTCCTCTGGATGATTAACAATTACACCCCATGTTCTTTATCAGGTCCTCCAAGAAGAAACACCTTTTCGCATCTTTGCATTGTTCAAGACCTACCATATCGCTGTACATCTGATAGGACAACTACTGTTGTCAACTCAAGGTGGCCATGAATGAGCTTAGTCAAAAGCAGGGTTGTTTTTTCTAAAATGTAACCAGGTCCCTTCATTTTTGGCCATCAGTCAGAGCTCATGGTCCATCAACAATCTCAGGAGCATGTATTACTCTCCAGACATATATGTTCTTCAAAATCAACCCACACAATGTCAGCTTATGCTTGATAATCAGGACTGGTCCATAAGTTACCTACTGATATCAACCAATAGATAGAAGGGACAGAACTCCATACCTTTCAGCTACCGTTGTTGCTCTATGTATTTTTAAACCAAAAACACAACCATATAGCAAAAAGACAAAGGATATGATACGTCTTCATAGAAGGGACAGGAAATTACCGACTGTACTTTTACAGTGAAACCCAATAACTTGCTGTTAAATGACCTATAATACGTTTAATCATCAGTTTGAATATTTAGTAACATTTTCATGACCCCGGAAACTTTAATGTATAATCACAGAGCACTTAATATGATTCAGCCTGTGTCATCAGTAAATCAAAGTAGGTGTGTTAACAGACATATCCCACAGGCAAATAAAGAGGCGCTTTCTCATAAAAAAGGAGGCATATCCAGACAAAACGTAAGACTTGATGTCACCTTCTGAGACATCTGAACTTACCAAATCAGAACACAATAAAACTAAAGCGACTACACACCATGTGGATGGGTAAAACCATACCTTGTGTGCACCACATAGTAATACTGAATGTTTCGCACACTCCCAGCACTCAAAGAGTTAAGGGCTGAAACGACCCCCTCCTTCACATATCAACAGTCTAAGGCAGTTTTAGCTACTTTCCATAGAGCCCAGGAACCTCATTTATTGGTTTCAAAGTCCAATATTTCCTAAACAATGGCCACTGAAATGCAGACATAAGGCAACACAACACAATTTTCACATCATCGCATATACCTGTTAACAAACACTGTGTATGCCAGCAGGTGTGCAGGGCGGGGGTAGACGTAAAGAGTTAATATGGTTATTAACATCACTTTTATAAACCTATTTATTTCGAATCCATTAAGATATGGAATTAAGCTCTTCGGATGCCTACCAGGCCAACTATTGCAAAAAAAATATTGATTTATAGAGAGGAAGCTCATACAAAAAGAGGTTGTCCAAGACCATGCGCATGAGGACTAAACGACTGCTTGTTGACAAACCCCACCGCTTGCCCAAGGGAGGGGGATGCCTGCCTGCGCCTGGTGCCATACATCGCAGCTGTGGGTCCTACTGTCTTCTGGGATCTAGCATCATATGTTTTAAAAAGCCACTGCTGACCTAATCCATTTAGTGTCACAACAATCTGGCCATTTTTCTGCCCAAAGGGACGGATTCTATTTAAAATAAAATGTATTCTTTGTCTAGTGGAACTGTGACATTAAAATTACAAGTCAATTCATCCCTGGCATCTACTAATCATAGACATTCACATCTATACAGTGTATAGAATTCCTTGTTTTTTTTCTTTTAGAATCTCACTTTACCCAGTTAAAGTATCGGAACTTTCGTACAACTCTTTAAAAAAACTACAGAAATAAAATATTTTCATATAATGTTTCTACAAATGTATCAGCTAGTGTAACAATCCAAGCAAACTTTTACTAAGTACAGACACAATAGAAGGAGTGGAGGTCCTTTCCAAACCACACCAAGGAACCCAGCATGTTAAGATGTCCCAACAGTTCCCCAAAGGGTTAAAGCCCATTGACCCAAGCACTTTTCCCCATTCCCAGAGGCATGGGACCATGTGAGAAGAGACCTCAATACCCAACCATCACCAGGAGCATCTTCAAACGCCTAGCAAATCCTCAAGGGACTACAGGAGCCAGGATTCCAACAGAGCAGTAACAAGAATGTAATTATTGAATGGGGAGGGGGAAAAAACGTAGATTAAGAAAATGATTCCTTACCAGGACTCTTGGATCTTGCTTTTTTCTGCACACTACTTTGCCATCTGCATCAGGGTGAGGTTCAGCCTGGCTTTCCTCCTCACTCTCCAGTAGTTGATCAAATGTTTTTTTGGTCAGTGGATCTCTCTCTCTGGCAGTGCTGTAGATGTCCTCTCCTCCCCAAACATCACTTTGTTTACCTCTCAGCCCTCTCTTTTGATCTGCCTCACTCCCTTTTGTACTCTCCCTCTGCACTTCCTTTCCTCCCCATTCACCCTGCTTGAAACCACCTTGTGCCACAGACTCCTTGTGCCTTCTCTCCTTGCCACACCTCCCCCTCCTGTTGCCTCTCCTGCTGTGTCTGTGCCTCTCCCCCTTCTCTCTGCTTCACACTGGAGGGGCAGGATCTCTCCTAGAACAATTAGAAGCCCAACCTCTGGGTGCTGCCCAGATTCCAAACACCAGGGTCAGGTTTCCAGACTCTGCACCCCCCCCCTCCTGCCTGCCTCCCTCCCTCCCTCAAGAGGCAACAAAATGCAGGAAAAAAAGGAGATTCCAGCATGCAGAAGAATCACATTTACTGAAGTCCAAAAGAGAAACTTCATCGGTAGACTTCACACCTCAAGATGTCCCAAAGGTTTCTGTGTCGAGCTATTGTTAAAGCCCCGCACACTGAAACTGTAAGACAAGCTTTAAAGGGGCTATCTGTCTGTTTATTTTAAATAACCGGTGAATCTCTTTTTCAAATATATAGGATAATCTGCTTGAAGCAGCCAATCAGTGGCAGGAATCGATGGGAGCGCTTACCGTGGATGCGCACAGGTCCGAACAGACCCCCTTCTAGCAGCACTCTCCGAGCGCTAGACCTGACAAGTGGAGAGTATATCACTTGCACAAAGGTGTACTCCGCCGAACACATCTCCTGCACCGAAAGTAGCTGGGGGATGGGCGGGCAAATCCATATTAGGGGTTCCGCAGAATCCCCTCGTGCATTCTCCAAAGAGACCCCATTAACATTTAAAGCAACCAGTGTCTGGAGGGTCCCTTTAATTATAATTCCTCTGTTTTCAGATCTCAGCGAGATTGTCCTCTACATCGAGATGGTAGTCAAAAGTTACGATTACTACCGACAGAAATTCATTCTACTACGTTTAAGTCTATAAAATGTATATACCATATTTGCTCGATTATAAGACGACCCTGATTATAAGACGACCCCCCAAAATCTGAATATTAACTTAGGAAAAAAAAGAAAAAGCTTGAATATAAGACGACCCTAAAGGAAAAAAGTTTTACCAATAAATGTTAATTCATGTAAACTATTTTTTTTAATAAAAGCTATGATTGAGAAAAATATTTTTTTTGTTTTTATTTAATTGTATTTTCCAACCTGTCCCCCAGTTACGCACATCTGCCCCCAGGCTTGCCACTGAAATATGGCACTGTGGCCCATGATATGCCTTTTAACCCTCTATATGACACTGTGCCCCATGGTATGCCTTTTGACGCCCTATGTGCCACTCTGCCTCCAGAAATGCCTTATACCCCTATATCCCATTCTGGCTTTTAGGGGGTTAAAATGCATATTATGGGACAGAGTGGCATATAGGGAGGTATAAGGCATTCCAGGAGGCAGAGTGGCATTAAGGGAGTTAAAAGGCACTGTATAGAGCACTCTGCCTCCAGAAATGCCTTATACCCCTATATGCCACTCTGGCATTTAGGGGGTTAAAAGGCATATCATGGGGCAGAGTGGCATATAGGGAGATATATAGGAGGCAAAGTGCTCTATTAAATGCCCCTTTAACGCCACTCTGCCTCCTGAAATGCCTTATACCTCCCTATATGCCACTCTGCCCCATAATATGCATTTTAACCCCCTAAATGCCAGAG
>VKOC01006570.1:0-12244 GCA_009364415.1 Spea multiplicata
AGAAATGGGCTGCATGATGCTCTAGAGACAGCAGATGACTATAGTTACATTTTACATGATAGGATTTTTGTCCTGCTCTGTGTGCGCTAAAAGATATTTATAACATAGAGTATATTTGGGTTTTTTTTCATTTCCACTTCTTTCCTTTGCACTTTTATCATGTAGGCTTGCCATATTTTCCAGGACCTGTATGTTGAGTGACTGGTTCTCTTTTGTGAGTTTATACATATCCCCTAACTAGGGTCACCACATGTTTTCCAGGATACATATAATGTTTTACATATGGCTGACCATAGTATAGACTCATGGAAGGGAACCAATTAGTCAAATATACTAATGGCTTATGGTGGCAACAAACACAGATATCCATCGTGGTATAGGGGGGGATTTGTACCTGTAGGAAGCTGGAGAACACAGGCCAGGTTGGTTGAGTCAGAAGCAGGAACACGGAGACACACTACAGATATGTAGATGAAGAGTTGATTTCTAGTTATGGAAGTCATAGTGCAATCAAACATAGATGAGTTTAAGCAGGGTGGTGCAAGTATGTAATAAAAAACCCAAGGCAAAAAAAAATCAAGATACATGGTAAAGTTATCATACAACTCTGAAGGCATCAGCACCCACAAAGTCTATCCAATGGCAAGATCCTTCAAGAGAAATGAAAGAGATCTTAGTAAATGAGAGAACTAAGCATTAATCAATTTATGATATGTTAATATGAACAGTATTAATAAACTTTTCAAATGGGCAGTGTTCTGAATTTTGCATGTATTGTTGGTTTGTGCTTTGCTGGTTATATTAAATCAAGCTCAGTATGGAAGTTCAGGAGAATTATTCAGCTATCTTAGCAATTTTGTTGCTTGGTGTCTAACAGCCCGTGTAATGTAAGCAGTACAAATGCAGTGATATATTGCAAACTATTAGTGGTGTGTTCATCTTCCATTTAGTGTAAAATGCTATTCAGAAATCTTATTTAAATGGAAGTAAAAACGATGTATCTATTGTTATTAAATTGTATTTTTTACATGCTTAGCATGATTTAGATTCCAATTGAATGTCTCAAAGGACATCTGAACAGTCATTTTGAGAATTCACCCCCAGCTTGGAGAGGTGTTTTTGGGGAGAATGAAGAAACATGGTTACGTGGTAAAAGAATGAGAAATGTTTTTCGTCAGGGGGGGGGGAGGGGGGGGGGGGGGAGACAGGACCTTTTTTGGACCAGGATCTGCTCCTACAGGTGACCAGAATCCCGGAATTAAATTCGATTGTTCTATCCCAGGCTGGGGCGCACTGTCACAGGCTGTAGGTGGATGTGTTTGTACCTTGGCAGGCATAATATGTATGCCAAGGGGAAAGTGTGTGTATCTGGCTTGGCAGTCAGAAGACCAGGATTTTGGCCACAAAGGCCACATAACCAAGCATCTGAAAAACACTTGGCTAGATCTTACGCACCTTTTAACGGGTAGACAATATGTGCTCCAGGTGTGTCATCAAACTGGCTAGCAGTTGTAATCCTCCATTGATTTTAATACAAATTTCCAGCACCCTTGGTATTTTTGCCCATTTCCTAGACAATTTATAGGTGACTCATAGGCGCTGCTAATGGGGGTTATTCAATTTGCTCCACTCCCATAGTGTTGGAAAACTACCGTATCGGGGAAAATTTCTGGATATAGATATTAGGAGAGAAAGACTGCATATAGAAAAAAATAGTCCTAAGACGACATCAGTGTAAAGATAATATGCATTTTAAATCTCTTTGCAGTAACACACAGTGAAACACAACAAAGTACAGACTCTCAATATATTCCAAGCATTTTAAATATCAGGCTAATTATCCTGCTCAAACTTAAAAGAATGATGTGCATAGTTTGGCCAAAGTATAATTAAAGGAATAGTACTGGCAGCCTTTTATTTTCATGTGGCTAAAAAGAAATCCTCAAAATGTGCGGAGTTGTTGATTTTCAGGATGCTGAAGAATTCTTGCATAGAATTTGTAGTATTATAATCTTTAAATTGTAAGCGCAACTAGTGTTCTATAATAGGCTTCTATAATAATTAGTCTGTGTTAACTATTTAGGACATTGCTTGAAAATAGAGGGCCGACTTTACTATCCATTTGTGTATGCCCACCTCTTTAAGACACCACAATTAAGGCAAGTCCTCCTTTTTGCAGTATTTAGTAGATATGGCTTTGTACAGTTTTCTTCACAAATTCTTATATAGTGATACTTTTGATTTGCCGGATCTAAAATTCTCATGACTCTTTTAAAATGCTAATTAACTATGTTGGATGGGCAAGAAATGCAGTTAACGGTTATTTATAAAATTAGCTAGTGTCTATCAGGAGTGTAACTATGTCAAATCGTTCAATCAGTAAAAATTACTGATTGCCATACTGCTGTTTCTGCCCAATGTAAACCAGCTTTTCAAAATGACAAGGGGGTACATTTTCATGTATGCATTGTGCTAGCCAATTGGCTAGGAAATGTATAGGCTAAAAGATATTCATATTCTTAAACACCCGCTTAGCTACCAGGTTGGCTTCATGCATGTGTTAATTCTATAGGATAGCTTTATGCACATCCCAAGCTTACGCAAAGTCCTTTCCTCTGTTTGTCTGTACTGCTCCCCCCGGCAGTCTATTCCAGGCATCTTCCACCCCTTCTGTAAAGTAGAAGTACTTTCTTCAGAATTAGTTATTTATTGAATGTGTATCAGCAATCATTATTGCCCTTCTCCACTGGATCCCAGTAGTAAACCACCATAGCATCAAAATAAGCAAGTGTTCATAATATTATCCATAGTAAATTCTAAAGCAAACTTTTCTGTTAAAGGGACTGTTAAAGGTTAATAAACATGACCATATAACTTTACGTAAGTGTGATGATTACTTATTTTACATATTAACTGTTTTATACTTCCTTAATTACTTTACTTTTATGATCACGCAAAATCCCCACAAGCCAATAACTTAAATAAATTAAATGAGGTTTTGTATATTTTTTCCCAATGTAAGTACAATTTTATGCAACTAGCGTTTGAAGTGAGCTATGCCACGGTGCACATGCATGCACCAATGCTATCTGTATTACCATTCCATTATGTATGCAAACTGCACGTGAACGTGCACAAGCAGGGTTGGCTCTTATTTTTTGGTTGGCTTTAAAGACATGCATATTGTTTGAACACATTCTATCACGTGCACTCTAATTTGTACATGGAGACAATGAATTCCAATGGTGATCCCACCAACAAAGGAAGGGGAGTATTGGTTGCCTGGAAAAAAACTATTAAGTTGTTTGGCAAAGCTGGTACTCTCTTCTACCCTCTAACTACTTTGGCCGAGCAATCATTACCCCCAGCACCTGAAATTCCAGCATTTTGGTTACAATCATTTTTAAGCTTTAGTAACTAAAGCGCTGGGACAGAAAATGCTAGCTTTAGTGTTATTTTTGTGGTTGTAGTACAGCAACAATTATAAGGAAATAAAAATGAGATAATTAAAACAATAAATCATTCAGCTATCAACTGAAAATGTAGTAGAGAAAAATTGATTTGATCCTTTTTGGTATTCAAGACTAAATACAAAGCATTTTACGCATTGTAACATTGGTCTCTAATAATGACTTAACTAATGTTCACACAAATTCACACAATGTGGGAATTCTACACGGTAACATGATGTGTACATATATATAGTATATCTGTTTAATATGCACACTTTGTTATCTTTTTGATTCATCTCTTCAAAACCCCAATTAGATCCTCTAACCATAAGACTCAAATGGCAGGAAAAAGATTGATGATATTTGGTATGGATGTAATCAACATTGTTGAGAGACGTGTACTATGGCCCCTGATACGGAGAGGAAAAAAAGACTTCTTATTTTTAGATATATATACACTCAGAGTTTCTAGTCTTGTTACGGCTTTCGATCAACCCAATGTAAAGCAATAGATAACAGGTGCAGGGAAAATGTTTTGCTGGACCATATGATTTGGAGAAGGGGAGATGATGAAACACATTTCCTTGTTGTAGAGATACAAAATTCTGCACCTGTCAAGGTGGAGAGCAAGCAGGTTCAGATCAAACATGTGGGGAGTGTATATGAGATCTGTGGAATGAAAGGCAGGGGGAGGAAGGGGAGTTCAAAAGGAGATGTTTAAATAAGATAAAAGAAGTGGTGAAGACATTGTGTTGGAATTTGAGTGAGTAAAATCCATAGGGTGGTGACAGACCACAGGGTTTAAGAGTCAAGGTGAACTAAACAAACGGGAGAAGTATAACTGTTTATTATCTCCTCTGCTCATAATACTGCGCTGGACAGGCTTGAAAATGAGATTTACATCAGTCTCCAACTGTGCTATCAAAATATTACAGATGGAAGAGAAGAATGAGGACAAAGTAAGGGGGGGCAGAGGAGATGACAGTAGGTGTGGGAATGAAGGAGACAGGTGGTGAGAGGAGAGGTGAGGGAAGACTGCAGGGCAAGTGCAACACAAGCTGATTATTGCAGCACGTCACTAGGAGAGCTCATTATCCGGTCTCTCATTGTCATGATAAAATAACTTCCAACAAGAAGACAACAGATTCATCTTTACTTCTAGAAAATCAGAATCTTGAGTTTCTGCAAGAAAAGGGCTATGGAACCCATACAATGTCACTAAAACACCTATGACTTTACTATCAGCATCTCATGAAAGACAATGGAATAAAACCCTTAAATACCAAATCCACAAATACTACCAACAAAAACAATATCTATTGTAATTGTGAGTACTGCAAAATGTGATCTTTATGTCAATGGATGCTGTAAAATATTGTGCTCTGCACCACAGATATTCAATTTGTTGTGGTCTTCCATAGCATTGCTAGGGCTGCCTTTGGAATGAATAATTCATTGTGCATGGTTTAACAGTGTTCCCTACTATCTGCTCTGCAGTCGAGAAAACCACACCTTTGCATGACCTATGCAATTAAACATGCTGTCAATTTACAAGCTCTGTTCCAAATATTAGAGAAACTTAGACAGGTAGTTTTATTGCAAGAAATAAAAATTAACAACACAAATTGTGTATAAAGAAGAAGTGGGAAAGAAGAGGAAAACATAATATGGAAAAAAAAAGAAAAATGGCCAAGAAACCATACAGAAAAAGACTAAAGGCCTGGGAGAAGTTTTCGAGTAAAAAAAAATAAAAAAAAATTGTTGTACTCATTCATAAAAGGAAGCAACCATAAGACGGGGTTGAGGGAATAAAATAATGCAATATCCCCCAACCGGGTGTTATGCATAAAAAGATATTCTGTTGTAAGAGGCCTTTGTTGGTCATCAAAGCAACCAACAGAACAGCCTTGTTGATCGGACCATTAGTTTGGCAGCTAAGATGTTAAGACCACTTTCAAACACAAGTATTATTTTACACGTAACCCCTTAAAGAGTGGAATGAAAGAAAAAGGGTGGTAAAGGAGACACACAGAATGAAGATGGAGTGATGTTAGAAGGGTGGCAAAAAGCTGTCTGGTGGAGGAGGCAGATAGAATGGAAAAAAGGGAAGAAAAAAGACAAAGTAAGAAGCAAAGAAAGCAGTGAGTAGCAAGTAACAGAATAGAATCAGAGGTGTTTTACCAAATGGGGAACATTGGCCTCAGGTCATGCTTTCCCACATATCCATACCCTAACTGGGCCTCATCCTAGATGAGATTACCAGGGTGAATAATTTGTTTTTTGTGTTTTTCATTTTTCAATAAAGGACCAATTTTGCTTTTTACAGCATCTAAATCATGATTGAATTAGAGGCAACAGATGCCCTTCAGAAGTCCTGGGAAGAAATGGGAATCTATAAATGAGAATGTTCTTGGACGGGTAGTATAAATGTTGACAAGACAGGTGTGGAGTCATGGGGAAAAAAGATAAAGGAGAAAAGATCAATGAGGAAAAGCGAATATTTGGGGTGAAAGCCAACACTTATTAGGAAGTACAGGAAGCAGTTAATAAACCAAGAGTGAAGAAGAAATGTTGGCAAAAGAATGAGACAAAGAAAAAGGGGAGGATCTATAGACAAAGAAATGAACATAACTGAGAAAAAGGAGGGAGGGAAAGGATCACTGACAGAAAATAGATAGGGAGAAGAGGATGAGATGCGGTAAGGTGACATGGAAAGGACATAAAATGTGATTGGAGGCAAAGGAGGGAGGGTGACTATAGCAGGAAGAGCTTTGATGAGGCAAGGCAGGGAATATCGTGAACTAAGAGGATGAACAATGACAAAGTGTAAAGAATCAATGCATGGAAACACAGAATAACAATGTGGGGTCAAAAAGGAGCCTTAATGGCTTAAGAGTGGAGGAGCTGTTGGATGAAGAGTGGAGAGGAATGGTGATAGCTGATACACATTTCTGCAGTCTGCATCATAACTTTGTGCAAAATTATTCTAGCCCCCAAAGCGGTATAAGGAATGACTAAAATCCCGGATAACACTGGGGTGGCGGATAACACATTAAATGGAAGCCTCAATATATATTTATATAGACATACGGAAAGAGTAGAGGAAACAAAGCTACATTTAGCATGGACCCCTCCAGCAATTCAGGGGTTAAGGCAGGTAAAACCAGGGAGGGTGGGTGGTGGGTTTCGACCAGGACGATTTAAGCTGCCTTTCATTTGAAAGCATATAAAATCAGGAGTCCATTATCCATTTTGACCCTGTATCTGGTGGTCAAAGTTTTAACCATTCTTCAACCAAAAATGTTATTGCTCATAAATATAGAGTTATATATCCGTGTACATATATACATCTAATTTATATATATAGCTATAGAGTCCCTCTTGTTATAGGTTATAAAAGCACAGATGGTCACCTGACAATTTAAATGCCCATGCACGTTCCATGCAATTCTTCCCATGCACATTCAGATGGTGAAGGAGATCCTTAAAATGTCTATGGTTTGGGGAGCTGGCCCCCCTCTGTGTCCCATAGTCCTTTTGTAGGCCAGAAGTTAGGGAAGGGGCAGGAGATGCTCTAAAGTCCATGGTTTAGGGATCCTTGTCTTGATCACTTCATGCCACTACGTAGGACCTGATTAGCTGCTATTAGCATCACACTGATAATGAAAGCAATGGCAAAGGCGCATATCAGACTCTTCCGCACACATGTCTGACGAATTTGTTGATTTGAGGAACCTGAAAAATGAAAGTAGGAGAAGAGATGGAATTAGAGGCCGCATCTATATTAAATATTTCCCAGCAAGTATGCTATATAGGACCTTTAAATCAAATGGGTCCCAGGGAATGCCCCCAATGCTGCCAGCGCAAACCCCTTCACAAATGTTTCCTCATTTGCCTCCTGCTGAGAGGTATAGCGCCAGCATACTCCGGTGCTCCACACCAGCAGGTAAAGCATGAGCTTGTGTCAGCTTTTGTTTACTATCAGAAAATATACTGTACTAGCAAAAATGCATGTCCCTGAATGGTTTATTGGATGGTTACTGTTTTGAAGTTGTCTAGCAGTTCATAACCAATGGAACTGATGATGCACAAACGGCTAACCCGCCCTGCAAATATCACCACGGTCATATAAAAAAACCCCTTCAATTTTAAAGAAACACTATTGCAATGGTTAGTAGTAAACTGCAATGGACTCCAGTGCATTTCGCTGCATAACTACTTTTTGTACAGAACCAGTAAATGTGGCACTGGGACAAACTAATTTGTCTAAAAGAATGGGGATAATCTGTAGTGAAACTGCCATATGAAGTATGCAACACTCACTCTCCATATCCACGGGACAATCTCCTTTTGTCCCCAGGTTTCCTGTCTCTTCGGTCAGGATAATGTTTTCAATGTCACGCATGGACAGGTGCTCGCAGAATGTGTCATATAACAACCGTTTTAATTCTTCCACTGACAGCGACTGCATGTCACACTAAAGGGACAGACGAGGAATACGTGGTCACTCCCCAAAGAACAACACAAAGATCAATACCTGACAATAGCAAGTCATAAGCAGGGTGAGAGTTAGAACTTCTGAAGACATAATATATAAAAGGGAAATATACAGTACTGTGCACAAGTTTTAGGCAGGTGTGTAAATACTTTAAAGTAAGATTTTTTAATAGAAAATAGACATGTTAATAGTTTATTTTTATCATTAAACAAAATTTAAACTGAGTGAACAGAAGAAAAATCTAAATCAAGTCAATAGTTGGTGTGACCGTCCTGGACTCTGGAGCAGTCGAAATGTGTTCTGTGGAGTGATGAATCTCGCTGAAGGGAAATCTTAATGCTTCAGCATACCAAGACATTTTGTACAATGCTATGCTTCCAACATGGTTGGATGTGTTTGGTGTAGAAGAAATGGACGGGCCCGCACAGACCCTCGACCTCAACTATAAGTAAAATGATGTACTGTATTACATTAAACCTGTGCTTATAGGCCTTTAAGTGTAGTTAGTACATCTAGAAGCACACAAGTTACACAAATGTTGCATTTTATAAATGTTGCCATGAGATGCAGTGAATCATAATTATATGTACAGCACAACCTGAGATTCCTGTGGGTATACTATGGCTAGAAGAACATGGACACAAATACCTTCCAAAATACAGTGTCAAAGTCAGCACCACGGAATTTGTCTGGCATCCCAGAAGTTGTGATCTTTGGTCCTAATAACGTCACAAACTCTTCAAAATCGACTTGGCCATCTCCTGCAATGCAGAGAACAGTAAGAAGAAGAGAAAAATGGGGAAAAGATGAACAGGAAAGATTAGAAACAAACACGATAAAATCCGAGTTGGAGAAGTGACCGAGAAATCAAATGAAAAAATGGAAAATTATATTACCATAGATAGAAAAGTGATAATAAAATGAGGAGCATGGAAGGTGAAAGAGAGAAAGATGTACAAGAAATAGAGAGACTTAATATAAATGACAGAACTACCAGAGCTCTGATGCAGAGAAATAGATATTTTAAAAACCACAATAGATCCAGAACATTGACCGATCAGAAAGGCAGCTATTTTTCAAAACAGGGAACTGCACAATAAAAACAATTTCCTCATAGCGTCCATTATATGAATAGATCCTAAGTATATAATCCACAGCATCTGCTAAAACTACACAAAGCTTGGGACACCTACGGGTGCTATGTCCAGGGTCCAGAGAAGGTACCAAGCCTACACACATGATACATATAAACTCTTGACATATAGCTCATTCTTTAACAAGAACTCCCCAGAAAGGTCCTTCTGCTTCTCCTATGTTCTTCTTCTTGACATCACACACAGTTCACAGCAATATTCTACATTTTAGCAGAACATATACAAAACATACACTGTAATCCAGGAGTTCATAAACCAATACAGTACACTGTGATAATGATGGAGAATGTAATATGAAACAAGGCAGGAACATACAAGAAGCAAAATGACCTTTCTGGGGCGTTCTTGTTAAAGAATGAGCTATATGTCAAGAGTTTCTATGTTTTCTTGAGAAAGCACAATCAATGGCTTTGCAGGCTGGGGCAGTTGATGAGGAATGAGGGGTGGAATATTTGGCACAGACCGTAGGAGTCATGAACGGACATATTTTGTGTAAGAGATGTTGCAAATTACAGCAATATTTATTAGTAAGGTGTCAGGAGATTGTGCGGCATTAAATGTCAGGGAGTAGAGATTAAGCCCCTATTGTATTAGATTGTAAGCCTGCAAGCTGTGCCCTCTTTACCGCTTGTATCAGTTTTTCTTAGTCTGTCAATTCTAGCTTGCTATACCCTGTGTGTGTGCACTAAATAAACACAAGATAATAAAATAATAATATTAAGGATAAAACTCGGGTTGGTCTGATGTCACTGAGAATAAGATTTTCTGTCTCCCTCACAGGTCAAATCCTAGATTCATGTGGTTTCTGGACAGATGGCACATCAGCAGCTTTATGCACGGGCATAGGTACAGCATGACTGCAAAAGTATATATAGGAATTTTTTTTTAATAAATGCAATAATAAGTTAACAGAATAAATTGTGATTTTTTTCAGTATATAGGTGATACCAGCATCCAAATATGATTGCAATATAAGAAAGAAAGGCAGAAAGCCAGAATAGGTCAAATAAATTAGTCTTCTGGGACTCCAGACGTGGCGATAATGATAATGGATGATGAGCCTCCAGAGAAAGCTGCAGAGAAGGGATGGTATAAAGGGAGTCATGAAATGTATCAAAAATATTAACAGGATGTAAGCAGAGCCTACTTAACAGTATGGCCTAAATAAATACTGTTCAATTCTAACTAGGCACCAGGGAACTGTGTGCAGAACGTTTGTAGTTCCATGGCCCTCTAAATACACGTTCTGCTACTGCTCTTGGGTGGTGTGTGCTGGTATCATTCCAAAGCACCGGACCTTTAGAATATACAGAACAGGTAATAGTAAAGCTAAGGTCATCCCAGCCACGTAAACAACCTAAGTGTAATGTTCATAGAAAATTTAACAGAGCCTGTATAAATAGTCCAGAAAGTAACAAACTAAAGAAAAAACAAAGTACAAAAATGGGGGGAAATACAGAGAGCTTGAAAACACTACATAGAACATCAGAATATCTGTAGCTATTGCACCGTAGCAAAAGCTATATATTGCGTTACAGAGTATGTTACAAGTATCCAATGTAATATACATGGAGACTAGAAGCCACTTATAACAAATACTGGCTGGAAGGACCTAGACCAATGGTTAGTAATCGATTTTATATCAAATCAAACTGCACAGTGTCTGGCAGGTTATTACCACCGGTTATTAATATCAGGATGATGAGGTGTGGAAAAATACGTAGTCCTCACATCTACAGTCTTCTTTTCCATTCATTACTTTAAAGGCACAAGAAGCATACTGCACCAACACAGCACTCCCTCTCTAGATTCAATGATACGGTTCACAAGTGCATGATAAGATATGTAGGACATTACACCATAATACGTATAAACTATAATTACCACACTTGAAACATAAATAGGTTGATGTCTTTTTATCACCACTTTTTATGGTGTGACTGCATAACATACTTTTGGTATTCCGGAATATTTTGTTAAAATGGTAGAATTGTAGTTTTTCTAGTTTCTTCCTTTAAAGAATAGAGGCGGTTCTGAATCTAGCATGAGAAATGAGTGGATTATGTCTGTAAATATTATGTCAGTGAGCTCCTTCTTCAAGAAGGGCCGAGCTGAGCTTGCATGATGCATAGTAAAGAGTGGAGAGTCCTCAATAATAAACTCTCCTGCAAAGCCCTGGTTTAGTGAATACACGTATGTGACTCTGTATGTATCTTATATGCAAAGTAATTTAAATGGACTGATCTGCACGGCTGGTACCTTGTTTTATGGCTCACACACCATTGCGAGCGGTATTTGCACAATACTTTTTTTAAATGTTAAATATTTTACTATTCAGTAAAATAGTAGGACAAACTGAGGGTCAATGTAATACCAGTGATGATGTGGCCAGCCAACTGCCTGGTCATGACTAATCTGTCCAGCACAGACCTTTATGATTCGGTGTTTTGATGGCATATTCAGTTGCTGTGCACCGTTACATCTATTTAAGGGTGAAGCGATAGAGATCCTCCACTGCAAGGGTAAAGAGCACAGAAAGTGTAGCTGAATATCTTTTTAGGTGTATGTCCTCATGGAGCGTGTGCTTTTCTCATTGGGGATGATGCTAGGAAGCACCATAGACATCGCAGGATACAAAGGGTGACAAACTAAGGCAAAAGCCAAGAGGGGTGGAAGGGTAGCACTCGTTGAAAATAATCAGGCAAGGTGAAAATGTCACAAATTATAGAAGTCAAAAATGCAAGTGAGTTCAATAGTGGTGCAAACAGTGGTCTGTTTTATGAAGAATACTAGAGTCTTTCCTCCCTACTGGGACTTCCAAGTCATTGCTGCCCAGAACACCCTCTCCTACTGCCTATAGGAGGCAGGAAGGAGGTCGGACTAGGTGTACATAGGGGCAACACTACCACCACTTACACTAAATGCTGCTTCCCTTCACAGGGATTGAAGACTCACTTGGAGGTAAAACCTAATGAGTTCCTACCGCTGTTGATGTGTAGTATATAGATAGAAAAAAACAGGATCAGGGATCCTGGAATGTGACTGATCCCGTTTAAACAAAACATTACTCCTATAGTATTTTTAAAGAATGCAGAGTCCGAGGTTCCAGCCTACAGAAAGTTATTGTATAAAATGTCCTA
>VKOC01006571.1:0-22254 GCA_009364415.1 Spea multiplicata
CCGTATAACTAATCCCGTCCTTATAACCCGTTATATCCCTGTATATTCCTCATATTATATATTATATACTCTCCGGCCGTATAACTAATCCTGTCCTTATAGCACGTTATGTCCTTCTATATACCGCATATTACCGTATATATTATTATTATTATATATCGGGTGCTATCAGGGTCACCGAACGTCTGTCTGTATCTACAGGAAAGCGGGTCTGCCTTGGGGAGGCGCTGGTGAGAATGGAACTCTTCCTCTTCCTGGTAACCATTATACAGAACTTCAAACTTACCTCTTCCGTGCCGGTGGAAGAGTTGGACATCACACCCGATGTATCCGGACTCGGGAACATCCCAAAACCTTACAAAGTGTCCTTCATCCCCCGTTAACCCTTCTTCTACCATAGACAAGTTATCCGTTATAAAAAGTTTAAGAACAAAACATAAAAAACAAAACTCTCCCCGGGATCCGCAATCAAACGACTTATTATTGTAACATTAATTAAAATTTAGGATGGGAAATGTACTCTCTGTGCTGGCGGTGAATCTAAAACAATAATTAAAAGACGGAGCCAAGAGATCTAATCAAAAAAATGCCTAAGGATTTAATATACAACAAAAAAAGGGGAGATTTTTTTGCATAACATGTTAAAACTGATATATACAATGCTCAGAAAAAGACCGGAAAGATCTAATCTATGGGAATGTTCTAAATACCCAACTGGTTTTATTGCAGGATTATGAGACAAAAAGAAATGAGGAATAAAAAAAATAAAGACCCGTTTTTGCCGATATGTTGTGGTTTTAGGCAGAATTAATGGCATTTTATATGCTGCAGTAGAGAAAATATAAAAGGTATTCTGTTGGTAGCAAGAGACGTGAACAGGGATGAGTGGAGGCTCTGGTGGCCCCTGGGCAGAAAATATAATAGTGGGGCCCCCTCCCTCCAGTATTGACAGAGATTCTTTAAGCGTCTCTCGTACATTTTATGTATGCCAGTGATGTCACAATGACATCACTAAGCTCACTGTATTTGTTTTAATTTTTAAAAATGTATTTTGCATTAAAAAGAATACTTTTTTAACTTTTTTTCCCTTTGTGGGAAGAGGGAGAAACATTGTACCCTCTGATCCACCCCCTGCATTGATCATACTGTGATCAGCAAGTCTCCATAGGCTTGCATTGGTCATCTCAATGCATGTGACCGGCCCGTGGGGGACAGACCCTGCGGGAGATATCCTGTCCTCCTATGATCTCCTGGCTGATGTCGGCGATGGCCTCACACAGAAGAGATCGGGCGATCGGACATTCTTTATGTAACGGGGTACCGGCACTCACGCCAGCAGCCATTACAAACGATCAGTCAGCAGGAAGCCGGCAGTGCTGCACTCCAGGAAATCAGCTCCTGGTCCAGACAGATATTATTTTTTTAATAAGTAATTTTCACATTTAACATTTCTTTGCGGATTGTATTTTTAATATCCGGCATGGCGTATTTAGACAGTCTGTGCAAACGGCAGCAATAACAGCTATCTGGGAACATTCAAATGAAGCTGGCGCGCAAACACACGACACGGGATCAACGGAATCCGTGCTTCTCTTAAGCCTACAACGTCGCATCGCAAACATTTTCTCCTCTAAACGCCAGGAAAAGCTTCTGCGCAGACGCAGCGGGACTGGCAACGTCTAACTCGAGAGCGCGTGACTCAATCCCACCATAACGTGACTCGCCACGCTGGTCTAATGCTCTTTGGGTCACCTCTTTGGTGTCAGACTCTCTGAAGGATACGTGGAAATTATGATTTTTTATTATTATTTTTACACGCTTTTTACACATATATATAAAAAATGTACCCCCCATAACCCTGCTTCAAATAAAATGATATATATATTTAATTAAGGGACAAAAATTACTGACGCACATCTTATGCAGAAAACACATTTCATAAGAATGTTATTGCAAAATGTTTTCGACCGCCGGCGTTTTCCAGGCTCCACCTTCGCGCTCGTCCTTCGTCTGCGTATAAAAGCGAAAATTCTCTGAATTTCAGCCAAAACACGAATTAAACCCACAGAGAAAGCTCCAGGTCTATCAGCGCCATCTCGCCATGTTCCTGTCTGAAGACGTCTCTCTGCCGCTGTCTCTCTGCCTCTCTTGTCTTATCTTGATTTTCAGTCTGAAGATGATTTTCGGGAAAAGCGGGAAGCTTCCTCCGGGACCCAAACCCCTTCCGCTATTGGGGAATTATTTACAATTAAGGAAAGGGGATTTGCTAAAAACCCTCCAGGAGGTAGGTCTTCATCGAGAATGAGATTGGTCAGGACTTTATGACTTTATAAATCACGACTCGGACCGGTCTGTACTCTGACCCGATTTTCCTCCCGTTCTCCGACAGCTCAGAGAGAAGTACGGGGACGTGTATACGATATACATGGGACCGCGGCCGGTGGTGGTCATCTCCGGATACAAGACGGTGAGAGAAGTCCTTGTGGATCGAGCAGACGACTTCTTGGCTCGGGGGGATATTCCAACATTTGATACTTATTACCAGAACTACGGTGAGTGATTCCGCACCCAATAAAAGCTTAATATCCCCCAAAATCAGTTAGATTTTAGCAGCACTAGAAGTAGGTTATTGGTACAATATGACGAAAGAGGTCAATGTCCAAATACTCTATACATTAATAAAAGATATAATAAAATAAACGAGTGAAATAATAAAACCAAATAAATAAAATAATAATACTAGTAATAATTGATAAATCACGTGACTATCACTTCTTGTCAATATATATCATTGTTTCCATTTTTTCCTGTAAATCAGAACAGTGCACTGGTAACCGCTCTCTATTTTGGCTACGGCGTCTTTAGAAAAATAAGTAAAGTTACATGCGCTGCCGGGGCTTCAGAGGTCTCCCGGGAAATGTTCCACCCCAAAAGCTTACTTTTTCTATATATTTTTCTATATTTTGGTTATATTATCCCAGTTAACCAAACCGCGGACCTGAGCTGGTGTTTCCAGTTCCAAAATCTGTATATTCTGTGATTCTCACCCGGGCTGGCGAACGGGGCAAGAGCCCGGCGGGGTTGTACCAGATCAAGGGGGTATTTTACTTTAATACACCTGGCCGCATGAATATAAAACATGCCCCGGGCCCCGGTGTCCTCCCCAAATCTCGGGTTCTTGAAAATGTTTATAGTTGCGTTTATATTTTTTTTCTTCTCACAATTGATATAAAGACGCAGCTCTGTAACTTACTGTTATTAATTATTATATACAATGTAACACAAAATGGAACGGCTGATATGAGCTGCTGATACAACTTTCCTGCTTCCATACACCATATAATTTATATACATACATGTAACACGTACATACACACACACCAATACACCCACACATACACACACATACACACATACATACACACACACATACATACACACACACATAATACACATACACACACACACATACACACACATATACACACACACATACACATATGTACACACACACGCAAACACCCACACACACATACACACACACATATACACACACACACATACACACACACACACAGTATCATGTTGCCTAATCTCTGAGCGGAGAGAATAGAATTTGCCGCAGTTTATCGCTTCTGTGAGAATTTTCCGTTTTCCAATCTTGGCTGAAATTGGCGGTTTATTGTTTGGGCTTCCGTAACGATCATGTGATCGGGGAACAGCCCAGACTAATGCAGTCAACAAGATGGGAACGATATTTTGTCAACACCAATGTTTTTGGGAACGTTAGAAGAAGGCACCTTTGGACACAAACACAACATCTACTCAGCCTACAAAGATCCATCTCAAGCATTTTCTCCTTCACCCGCCAGGAGTAGCTTTTACCAGCGACATGCACCGGTGGAGGGAGCTCCGGCGTTTCTCTCTCGCCACCCTGCGGGATTTTGGAATGGGTAAGAGGAGCATCGAGGACCGGATTCAGGAGGAAGCGGCTTGTCTGGTGGCCGAGCTGAAGAAAACCAAAGGTGAAGAACCTATAGATGGCTCCAGAACCATGTGTTAGGGGTAAAACAAAGATCCCCGTCCCCAACAGACTGTAAGAGGCACAGAGGGGTCTATTCACTAAAGGATGAGTTTGTACGGCCAATTGATGTATTTAAATATGTCACATCAACCACAACAGAGTCCAAGGTCAAATTGCACTGTAATCCAAGGCACCGTCTTATACATTCAGCTACATTTATGTAAATTGTTGAGGGACCAACTTGGCCAATAAAAGTCCCCATTTAGTCCCCTCGTTAGAAGGTGGTCGTTTGGCCCAGAACTTTATTAAACTCAACAGAACCTAACTGGGCCACAATCTTGACTGATGACCTCACATAGTAGACACAAACTCATCGTGAGGCTCGCTATGATGAAACTTGAGGACACTTGGCTCGGTTTGAGCGTAAGTTGGCTCTTTATGCTCTTTGTGTTTGCCGAGTCCAGCGTCCTTTAAGCTTTTCCAGTTGCGTGAATAAAGTTCTCTTTAATGTTCTTGGGTGAATTTGATTTGTTTCAGAAACGTTCTTGGACCCCCGGACGTCTATAAAAAAGGCTCCGGGCAACGTTATCTTCTCCTTGATGTTTGGAAATCGCCACGAGTATGATGACGAAGAGCTTCTCAACGTGTTAGACATCATGTACCAAACTTTTCTGACTGTGAGCTCGCCCTGGGGACAGGTAAGGGAGAGGGTCGAGATAACAGGACGAGGAGCGACAAACAAGGAGAGATCTCAGTCAAACTAATTTCTCCCCAGTTGTATGACATGTTCCCGAGGGTCATGAGGAACGTTCCTGGTCACCACCAACTTATATTTCGAAACCTAGAAAAACTCCTGCTTTATGTAGAGAACAGAGTGAAACAGAATCAAAAGACTCTGGATCCCAGTAATCCACGAGATTACGTGGACACTTTCCTCATAAGAATGGAGAAGGTAATTATATGGAGTCATAGGTGGGTTATGTGGTTAACAGGAGGGGTGGGTTATAGGTAGGGGTGACCACATGTTCCATTTTGCCCTGGACAGGCCCGCAATGGGACTTCATATCCCGCCTCAATCCGGGACAATGCTCTCTTTTGCTTTAAATTGAAAATTATTGAGTGGGCTGGCTGTTTTTAGTTACCTCCGTCTGAAAAAGAATTGAGCCCGCTCACTCAATAATCTGCGTGGGTGACGCTGGCACGGCAACGGAAGCCGCAAAACTAGCGTGAAAGGCTGCATATTTTTTAATAAAAAAGGGATGGTGGTGTAGTTCAAATAAAATGCAAGGACACAACCTGTTTTCCATAAAGTGGCTTTTATTTTCAACTGGGGACAGTTGACACTGGGAAGCTGTTAGGGGACCAGTTTGGCACTGGGAAGCTGTTTGTGGGACAAGGTTGGCACTGGGAAGCTGTTTGTGGGTTAAGGTTGGCACTGGGAAGCTGTTTGTAGGACAAGGTTGGCACCTGGAAGCTTTTTCTTTGGGACAAGGATGGCACTAGGAAGCTGCTTGTGGGTTAAGGTTGGCACTGGAAAGCTGTTTGTAGGACAAGGTTGGCACTGGGAAGCTGTTTGTGGGACAAGGTTGGCACTGGGAAGCTGTTTGTGGGTTAAGGTTGGCACTGGGAAGCTGTTTGTGGGACAAGGTTGGCACCTGGAAGCTTTTTCTTTGGGACAAGGTTGGCACTAGGAAGCTATTTTTGGGACACAAATGGCACTGGGAAGCTGTTAGGGGACAAGGTTGGCACTGAGAAGCTGTAAGGGGACAAGTTAAGCACGGATAAGCTGTTTCTTGGGACAAAGGTTGGCACTTGGAAGCTGTTTTTTGGACAAAGTTGGCAATTTACACCTAATATATCTTTTAGTTATACGTTAGGAAACATGTTTTGCAGTTTTTTATTGCGGAAACAATAATAAAGAGATATTTAACATGGGAAAAATTATGACCTTTTTTTGTAGCCAGTGATTGGGTAAATACTAATAAATGGGCCGGCAAATATGTTTTCGCCAGTCCCGCGCGAACCTGGAAATGTGGTCACCCTAGTTATAGGGGTTTTATGGAGAAACGGAATGGGGTATAAGGAGGGTTATGTTCATCGTCTGAAGAATATATATTTATTAAATCCTCTATAATAGGAGAAGATGAATCCGGAGAGTGAATTTACCCTGAGGAACCTGCTGTTTAGCACGCTGCAGATCTTCTTCGCTGGGGTGGAGACCATGAGCACGACCCTCACATACGGTCTCCTGATTCTGCTGAAACATCCTCTCGTCGTCGGTAATGAATCAAAACCCCACAAAACTTGTGCTTTCCGACCAGCAAAAGCTCCTAACACCAGAGTGTTATATAGAGACAGCCAAAGTCCCTCCATATTCTTGTAAAATGTTCCCGTATATTGGCCGCTATCTGTCCGCGTCTGTCCTCTGTCGGCCTGACGTGGGACACCGGCCGACCTCTCTGCCGCTGGTGTCTTCATGGCTTTAAAAGCCACCCCTGCCTTTAAGACACGGTGCGTCGGGGTATGATGTCATAATCCAGCTCTGTTTCTTAAAGGTGGGCATCGCCTTCTAATGCAGGCTATGGCAGCTGTGCTGACCTGGGCCAGCCCGGCTCATTGAGGAGAAGGACACCAGGGGGCAGATCGCTCAATAGGGCAGTCTGTCCTGTGTTTGCAGGACCGAGGGACTGCCACCTTCCTGGACCTAGTGCGCCTGGGCCGGTATACGGTATACGGGGCAATCCATCCGCGGTATCCAAGCGTTGCTAGTTCCCAGTTTTCCCCCTCCGTTCTTTTCACCTCGCGTTCCGTTGCTCTCTTCCGATCAGACGAGGTCCACAAAGAAATCGACCGAGTTATTGGCAGAAATCGCAGCCCAAATTTACAAGACAGGAGCCGGATGCCGTACACCGAGGCCGTGATCCACGAAATACAGAGGTTCGTGGATCTCGTCCCGTTTGGTTTACCTCGGAAAACAACTAAAGACGTCGTATTTCATGGATACGCCATTCCCAAGGTGGGTCGATCTCCATGATAGGATCACTCTATGGCGGCTCTCCTGCTTGATGTTGAACAAGGAAGACGTTGGGTCGAGAAGGGGGTCATCCATCTCTGGGCTGCTCTCATTTTAATTCCTGGGTCATTAAGGGTTAATGATGAGAACCCACTGCGCATGTGCAAGGGAAGATATGTTGTGCATCCTGTGTAGACCTTTTCAGGGCCCGGTCTATTCACTAAGAATGCCAGCCATTGGTCAAATGCAGGGGCCACTTGAAAACACCCCAGAGTCTCAGCGCCGTCACAGAATGGGTCGGTTGCTATGACAGCGTTACCTCGCGCTCCAGCTTTTTCCCGTATGATTGTTTTTCAGGACACCAATATTTTTCCGATGCTCACCACGGCGCTGAAAGACCCCGACTGCTTCCCGTACCCAACAGAGTTCAACCCTCAAAATTTCCTGGGCAGAAACGGGGAGTTTGTAAAGAATGAGGCCTTCATGCCCCTGGCTGCAGGTAGGAAACCCCACGGCGGCTTTGGGGTGACTGGAGATCTCTGGGCGCGTGACAGCGGGTATCATACTGTATGTTCGGAGCCACGGTGACCACCAATTCACCTCGTCTCGCTCTACCCGGCCAAACCAATGGACTTTCTATCTTGTCCTCTAATAACTTTATATTCCACCCCGCGCTCGTTGTGTTAGTACCGGTACTTGGTGTCCAGGAACAGCCGGTATCGGAGATCTCTCATTCCCCACCGCCGTCCTCTTCTCGTGGTTTCTACTGATAACTCCATCGGCCCTCCATATATTTCTAGGGAAGCGGATCTGCCTCGGGGAGGCGCTGGTCAGAATGGAGCTCTTCCTCTTCCTCGTCACCATCCTGCAAACCTTCAGCCTTAAACCTCCTGGAGCGACTGAGGAGGTGGACGTAACACCGCAGGTGACCGGGCTGGGGAACTTCCCGAAACCTTACAAAATGGCCTTTATTCCCCGTTAATGCCCCTCCCCCGCAAGTCTGGTCATTTTATGTGCAGTTTGATTCCAATTTTACATAGCGCTTTGGAAACCCCTCTGTAAACGACCTGTTGTTGGTCTATGGGAAGAGTCATCTCAACTTCCTGTTTTCGGTTTCCTGTGTTATTATTCCTTGCATTAGTATGTTTACAAGTGTGTTAGTGTGAGTGTGTATATGAATATGAGTTCTAATGTATATGTTAGTTACTGAGGGGGAGTGTGAGTGGCTGATGGGGCCACTTGGCTTTGGGACAGACAGACGGCTCCTGAATCTAAGATGAGACCAGCGACTGATTAAGGTTAAGCTGGGCTGATATTTTTTGTCAGATTGTATATTTCTCTGTTTCTAATAAAATTTACGGCCGATGTTACGATGAGGAACTGAATGGCGAGTTCATGATTTATGAGATAAAAGAAAAAATGAATTATCCAGGTTTGGGGTGAAAAGTTCTTTATCGAGCAGCCTTTGGAAGCCGATACAGATAATAAATAATAATAATAATAAATACAGCGACGTTGCCGATGGATCGCCGATCCCTGCGAATGATTTGAACCAAAGAAAGGAAAATTCTCCAAAAAACATTGATTTCTGGCGCTGGAATCAGGTTTGGGGGCTTTATAAGCAATTGTATTATTTATACCCATCCTGTAGAGGGCGACGAGCTGAAAAGTGTCCTTACGAGGACTGCAGGGGGGGCCGCGGTGTTCAGACGTCGGCCCCCGGCCGGCTCGAAGACAGACTGGAGAATCCGTTATCATTTTCCTTATTTCCAGTTTTCTGGGACTGAATATTTCCGTTTCTACGCTATTTCCTAATATTTCGATTAAAGCGCCGGTGGTTTTCTTTCTAAACCCGCTTTCTGCAGCCAGCTGGGTGACTCCATGCATGGGGTGAAAGCTTTTAACCCTTTCTGGGGTTTATCGATAAATACCGCTGCGATAAAAGATGAGAATAAACAAAGGGTTAACATCATTACAAACCTTAATATTGCACAGATAGCGCGACGAGAGAGAGTAAAGCACCAGATTACTATTAATGTGCATAAAAATACATTTTTAATAAAAAAAAATACTACATGACCTAAGGAAGGGGTATTTAGGAGACTTTATATAAAAAGGGTAGTTGATGCCTGGAATATACTTGCAGTGGAGGGACAGGATAGATACAGATGGGGTTCTTTATCTATTATTACAGATTTAAAGCTGCAGTTCCACCTCCTCTGCTGAATTCCAAGTCCCTTCCCAGAAATCATTCTCTAAATTCTGTGAAATTCTGCGTTCTTCGTGTTTTTTATGTCAGGAACGCAGGCACTGATTGTTGCACAGGGATGAAAAAGTCTCTTGGCTCCGGAGATTCGCGTCTCCCGGGGGGCCCGCCGAGTCCTCTGTTTATAATCAGTCCATTCTTCTCTATTTAAAGCCGGTTTGGCATCCAGTGAGAGCCGCATTGTCAGGATTTTCCTGGAATTTGTTTTTTTTTATGTTATGAGTTCCCCCGATGCCCAGTAGAGGGAGCTCCCGCTCCAGGCGTGAGACATGCGCGCCCCGTCTGCACAGCGGCTCTTCTGTAATTTATTAAACTTCAACGTCCCTTACAAAAGTCTCACAGCGGTCAGAATTCTGTGCGGCTCCGATGGCGCTGGGACTGGTCGGGTCGTTTCTCCTGCTCTCCTGTATCACCGCCCTGCTTTACCTGATCACACGGAGGGGCAAAAAGAAGCCGGGAAACCTGCCCCCAGGACCCACCCCACTGCCCCTGCTGGGGAATATTCTGCAGATCAGCATCACAGAAGTCCCCCGACAGCTGGTTAAGGTGAGGGGGGATACGGGTGTAAGCCGGGGGGCTTTGGTGTTATACAGATAGCGCTTCAATTCCAAGACGTTACGTTACTCAGCATTTGGACAAAAATAATAAAAGCGACTTCAATAACAAAATCCCCAACTGGGCGAGAGATTTTATGTCACAATATCAACTTTCGTAACTTGTTTACACTTTTTCTGCTCCCATTTTCCTGCCTCTGCTATTCCCATCGGTATGAAGAGCTCACATTTCCTACGGATTATCACTTTAAATTAACCCCGTACACCACTGTCTCCCTCTCTATTCCCATCGTGGGTATTTAAGGATTGTGTTACTTCCCATCATCGTATATCCCGACACAAAGTATCAACTCCAACCAAAGACACGAAATGCCGGATTATTAGAGTCAGGATGATTTCATCACACATTTTATAAAGTAATAATCACAAAGACAATGAAATCTATATATTTCAACGAGAAAAATAAACCTGCAATATCATTTATATTGACTTTTATTATAGCCAACAATTAGATAATAATAAGAATAATAATAAGTGCTGAGTGACACTCATAAGACACCCACATTCTGGGCTCAATTCTATGAAAAACCAGACCTTTTTAAGAAAAAAATCAGATTGCATGTTATGTCACGACTACGCAACTCCCGGGGGGGGGGGGGCAAATAAAAAAAAAATCACTAATTGCGTAAAGTCACTTAAAAAATGTAGTAATTGCGTCCAATACATTTTAAATCAGTAACGATGCAAAAAACGAAAATGGAATAATTTCACTGATTTGTGAACGCTACGTGTGTGGCAGGGTTTTTATATATATTATAATTGTTTAATACGTAGCAACATTGAAAGGGTTAAACAATTTTATTGTGTTTTATGAGTCATTTTATTGGCTAATAATGATTTGAAATATTTCTGGCCTTTTTCCTAAGAAATTTATTACTTCTCAATTGAACCAAAGTGAATGAATTGAGCTGCTTGCTACAAATGTAACAGTTTGAAGCGTCTCGGGAGGAGCCGATGAGTCCTCCTCTCAGCCCATGGGCCGCGGCCGTTCATAAAACGAACGTAAAAGCCAACCGATGAATGATAGTATTTTTTATTATTTTTTTGCAGCGCATCGCAAAAATACTTAGGAAATTATATTTTATAGATGTACCAGAAAAAAAATAACTTAAAAAAACACCAAAAATGAACGCTCTGTGTTTGGTGGAAAAAAATATTTTTTTGATTGGATTTACCGTTTTCAGAGCAATTCACCGCCAGGGCTTTCAGGCAGCTTTATAGATGACATTGTCTGTCCTTTGATGTTGCCGGAGTCAGGATACTTTGTGTCTTTTTGGAATCTGCAGACCATCATAGCGAGAATTTGCGCTGGGACCTCGGAGGTCTCTTCTTCAGATCGTGTGACTTTACTCCTATTTTTTTTGCATGGTGAAACGTCTCCCCGCAGCTCAGCCAGACATACGGACCGGTGTACACGCTCCGCTTTATGGGACACGATGTAGTGGTGCTGATAGGCTATAACGCTGTGAAAGAGGCTCTCGTGGATCACGGCGATGTCTTTAACGACCGCAGCAACATGGCGGTGACCGATCAGTTCTTCAAAAATAATGGTGAGTTAATAAAAAAATAGTAATTTTGGATAATGGTATCTGGATAATACCAAAAATAAAAAGGGGAACCATCACGGCTTTTAATTAGTTGCCAAAATATTTGGTTCAAAGATCCACTTCGTTGAAGCTGAGAGCGGTGGCAGCCTGTGGCAGATCCAGTATTAGCTGCTCAATTTCCTGGACCAATGAGTAACAATCAGCAACTTAACAAAAGGGGAGAGATAACTGAACGGGGAGGAATAATCATGCAGGTCCCGAGAGCAGGAAGTTGAGATCTCTGCTCCCATTGGATCCCTATAAGAAATTATCCAATATATATTATTACATGGGATTATTTTTTGTGTCGATCCTGGAAAGTAGACCCGTGTCCCGAAAATCCATGGGGCAAGAGTCCATGTCTGTTGCCGCCAAGTGATGAACTCTGCCCCTCCCCCCTTTTACCATTCTCATCGGAACCCTACAGATCGTACATTATATTATATGTTTTCAAAGGGATTCTCACGAGCAACGGAGGGAGGTGGAGGGCGATCCGAAGGTTCACTCTGACGACCTTGCGGGATTTCGGGATGGGGAAACGGAGCCTCGAGGAGCGAATCCAGGAAGAGGCGCGATGTCTTGCCGAGGAATTTGCGAAGAAGAAAGGTCGGTCGAGAGAAACGACAGTCTGTGGGTTCCGGTCAACGTCGTGTCCAGATCCAATAATGATATCCGTGAGAAGAAGCTCGGAAGGAGCGATCATGGCTTCCATAATTATGTTATAAATCTCTGTATCCCCCCCCGCAGAGAGTCCGTTCGACCCGATTAATCTGCTGGAGCAGGCCGTGTCCAACATCATCTGCTCCGTCGTGTTTGGAGAGAGGTTTGCCTACGAAGACACCCATTTTAAGAGCCTTCTGAGCTACATCAGAGGGATCATCCAACAGCTGAACTCCCTCTCTGGACAGGTGAATATTCGGGGAGTTTCAACTCTTTTTGGGTCCATAGATGGAAATACATCAAATGGGAAAATGTGGAAAAGGTAAAATTTCTGTGACTTGCGCCCCCCCCCCCCCGATATTCCATCCATGTCATTCTGTTGCAGTTGCTTCAAATGTTCCCCGGTCTTCTCTGCCGAATTCCCGGACCTCATCAGAAATTGTTTGTGAATTTCGCAAAGATCGAGCAGTTTGTGGAGGACATGGTGAAGTCTCACCGAGAGACGCTGGATGCAAGCTGTCCGCGGGACCTCATAGACTGCTTCCTCATCAGGATGGAGGAGGTAGCGTCCGCCAAACAAAAAAAAATCAAATGTTTAAATGAAACCACCTCTAACAAAATGCTCCATCCATGTCGTAGGACAAAAATAATCCCAACACAGAATTCCACGAAGACAATCTACTGGGAACGATAAGAGATCTGTTTTTTGGTGGGACGGAGACCACCAGCCTGACCCTGAGATACGCATTCCTGATTCTTCTGAAATATCCAGAGATACAAGGTAACAACGGGTGGTAACAGCTTAGGCAACTTATCTCGCCATCGACATCGTTATCTAACGGCCTCATCTCAGGCATTGTTTTGGATTTAGCTCAGTAGATGTTTTCTCCTCATGTTGTCCTCAGAGAAGATCCAGGAGGAGATTGACCAAGTCATCGGCCAGAACCGCTGTCCGTCAGTGAAGGATCGGAGCAAAATGCCCTACACGGACGCCGTGGTCCACGAGATTCAGAGATTTGCTGACATCCTCCCCGCTGGAATACCCCGCGAGGCCAGCAGAGACACGACCTTCAGAGGATATCACATCCCCAAGGTCTATGAGATTATATAGATAAACAAAAAAGTGTCATTAGTACTCGGTGGCTCTAGGAGGGACCGGCCCTTAAACATGTAACTGTCATTAGTACCCAGTGGCCCTAGGAGGGGCCGATCCTTAAACATGTCACTGTCATAAGTACCCGGTGGCCCTAGGAGGGGCCGGCCCTTAAACATGTCACTGTCATTAGTACCCAATGGCCCTAGGAGAGACCGGCCCTTAAACATGTCACTCTCATTGGTACCTGATGGCCGCAAGGAGGGACCGGCCCTTAAACATGTCACTGTCATTAGTACCCAATGGCCCTAGGAGAGACCTGCCCTTAAACATGTCCCTTCATTAGTACCTGGTGGCCCTAGGAGGGACCGGCCCTTAAACATGTCACTGTCATTAGTACCCGGTGGCCCTAGGAGGGACCGGCCCTTAAACATGTCACTCTCATTAGTACCCGGTGGCCCTAGGAGGGCCGATCCTTACACATGTCACTGTCGTTGGTACCTGATAGAGGGACTGACCATACCATTTTTTTTTATTTCAGGGAACTTGGGTTTCCCCAGTCCTGACCTCCGTTTTAAAAGACCCCAAGTACTTTAAAAACCCCGACCAGTTTGATCCCGGCCACTTTCTGGATGAGGACGGGCAATTTAAAAAAAACGATGCCTTCCTGCCATTCTCTGCGGGTGAGAACTTTGTATCAGTAATTAATATTCAGTGCCAGGCGGACCATTGGGTTATCGGCCTTTCTATCTTCCTCTCCAGGTAAACGTATGTGCGCGGGGGAAGGGCTGGCCCGTATGGAGCTCTTCCTCTTCTTCACCGCCATCTTACAGAAGTTTGCCCTGAAGCCAACAGTGAAGACAGAAGACATCGAGATCACCCCAGAGCCGAACACCAACGCTTCAAGGCCGCGTCTCTACCAGATGTACGCCGTGCCACGCGTGTGACTCTAGTACATGCTTACTAAACCGTTACGTTCCTCCTCAAAAGACCTGTTCTAGGGACACATTATGACGCAGTTTGTTCTCCTTGGTAGATGTGGAGGTGATTGTCTAATGAGGGTCCTTCATAAACATTAAATACTTTCAAACTGTTAAGAATTTTGTCTATTTCTTTGATGATAATAAAATCCATTCCATTCCATGACAAGCCATCTTTAGGCGTCTTCTGACTCTCTGATTGTGATGGCCATGGTATCAGCACGACTCCTGCTGCATTATTTTGAGATATTTATGATTATGTGCATTATTACTTTATCAACCAAAACCAAAAGAATGTTAACAATGATCAAAAGGTTTAAAAAAATAATAATTACTAAAACTGAACAAATATTCCTTTTACAAAAAGAAACAAGACAAGGCTGCCCACTCTACCCACGACTGTTTATTAGGGGTTCTATACTTGCTGCCATATAAATTTCTTCTCTGGACACGCAGACATTGAAATTACCCTAGAGCCCGGCAGCGGTGTTCAAAGACTTCAGCTTTGCCAGATGTGCGGCATAAAGCCATAAGAAAGAGCCTCCCAGCAGAGGTGGTAGAGGGTAACACAGTGAGGGGATTAAACACGCATGGGATAGACATCCGGCTCCTGAATCTAAGACGAGACCAGCGACTGATTAAGGTTTGAGTCTTTACAGCAGGAGAAACGGCAGACTAGACGGGGGCCGCCAGGGGCCGATCTGGGTTTCTATTAACACACCAACTACAAAATAGTAAAGAGAGAAGCCCTCGCAGAAATAACCTTCGTTAGCAATGTTGTTAATTACACGATATTTTGAGCATTCAATGAATGTATTTTGGTGCAAAAAAAAAAAGAATCCATTAATTGAACTTCTAATCTTGAAATGAAAGTTAATATTAACGAGGACTCAGTCATTAATCGAGTAATAAACATTCCTGATAATAAAACTGCAGCTACCGCTAATTCGTAGCCGGGTCTCGTGCAAAGTGCTTGCGGGACAAACGTATCGGGGTGAAACCCGTCCGGGTCTCGTGCTAAATACCAAATAATCCGACCGTCTTCTTATTGATCGCAGAAAGTTACTTTTATACAGAATTCTGTGTATTTTGTGTATATAATAATGCAAATAATACATTCTGAGCACTCCGCTGCGCAGTGTTACCAAAGCAACAACCTATTATTTGTATGAAATATGAAATCATTTAATGAGACCATAGAAGCCCAGAACCTGCAGGCGGATCGGCCCCATCCGGCCCCCGTCTAGTCTCCCGTTTCTCGTGCTGTAAAGACTCAAACCTTAATCAGTCGTTGGTCTCGTCCTAGATTCAGGAGCCGGATGTCTATCCCATGCATGTCTAATACCCTCGCTGTATTACCCTCTACCACCTCTGCTGGGAGGCTATTCCACCAATCCACTACCCTCTCAGGCCAGATTATGGCCTCTAGTTCCAACATTTCTCCCTGAAATAAACAATAAGGACACACAATTTAAGAGACACCATCTGCGCCTCTTCTGCACAGAATATACATTTTGGATGAGATGATTATTTAGTGGAATAAAACATTTTTTGTCAGTTATTGCGTTGTGCTGCCTGTAGGGGGCGTCTGATCACACGCTGGCCAGCGATCTGTCACGGTTTACCTTGGAAGGTCGCCAATTCGCTCGATTGTTTATAAGGAAAGATCCGCAGAGAGCGGTTCGTTCTCACGATGGCGCTGGGACTGGTCGGGACGTTTCTCCTGGTCTCCTGTATCACCGCCCTGCTCTACCTGATCGCATGGAGGGGCAAAAAGAGTCCGGGAAAGCTGCCCCCGGGACCCACCCCACTGCCCCTGCTGGGGAATATGATGCAGGTTTCAGCCACAGAAATACCTCGGGACCTGGTTAAGGTGAGAATGGACAGAATGTTCCATTATATGTAACGGTTACAGTATCCAGATTACACGCAGTGACTGTGATTAACCCATTGGGGGGAAAGGACTCTGAGGTGGACGGTACATTCTGCAGCTGCGATAGAAAAAGGGTCCGATTAACTTAATTTGCACCCAAAAACATTATCTACTGCCCTAAAAATAATATATATATTTTTAGTTTTGTCCACTTTTCCATTTTTAACCAGTTAATCGCCATTAATTATTTGACTTTTTATCGAGGGATTATCAGCTGCACAAAAGAAAGCGCAGTCTGAAAATAACTTAAAAAACAGTCTACGGGGTCAAAGCCAAAAACAGCAATATTTCAGGGGCCAAACTTGGAACCTTTAAACTACAATCGTATCCAATGACAGAAAGATCTACGGGGAACTGGCAATTATTTTGTTTCGAGTCACAATGTTTTGCAATAGATATTTTTTTTATTGGATTTTGGGTTTATTCGATTAAGGGAACTAGAGAGAAAATTATATTTATTATTATAATATTATTATTATTATATTTATTATATTATATAAGCGGCGTTCCACTGAGAAAAGAAAAACAATCATTTTTTTGTAAAAAATTAATCAGTTTATTACTTCCTCAAATAAATGTAAAAACAGATTTTTTTTTCCAGTGTCTATGGCAATAACCTATCAGTGCCTGGTTTTGTGTCACATGATAATAAAGTGTTGCCCCAAAAATTCATGAGCGAGGGGCCATATTTTACAGAATTATTTCTGGGAAGGGCTTCGGGGAAGATGTTTCTTACGCTGCGCTGCGTTAGTGTTAAATTCCGCGCAGTAGGTGGAACTGCAGCTTTAATATAGAATTTGCTGCATGTCGTATAACAGAGAATGCACGCAGTCACATTGTATCTGTAGATCTATCGGCTCCGAGGTGTAGCAGCCGGATTTCTCAGTAGCGCCGCTTTCTACACAAATTACCTCTCATTCACTATTTCACCCGAGCCGAGGTCGCATTGACTCCCCTGCCCAGAGCTGAGCCTCTGCTGGCTCCCCCTGCTGGAGCGCCAGCAGCATTACAGGTTCTGATGGGAATTGAGGTGTGTGGGGGGGGGGTTACCTGATCCTGGATTGTCCCACCGGGGTGAGGGTCCCGGAAAAGGACAGACCCCTCAGTGAAGTCTCCGTTTATGTCCGCAGTTGAGCAAAACGTACGGCCCGGTGTACTCTCTGCACCTGGGCGGCCAGCGCGCCGTGGTATTTGTCGGCTACGACGCGGTGAAGGAAGCTCTTTCCAACGATGCGTTTGTTGACCGAGGGATCAATAAGGTGATTTATATGCTGTTTAAAGATTACGGTAAGAACGAGAAAAAAATCCTCGTTAATTTTAAAAACAATCTTTAGTGGCCGGGGTTCTTGGGTTTACTCCGCGGTTGATGATTAATCAGAAGGCAGAGTCTTGGAAGGAATTGCCCAGCGCTGGAGCAGGGGGACCAGCAGCAAGAGACACCCGCGGTGCAAAGGATTAGCAAACGCACGTCTCAAAAACACAAACCCCCCCCCCCGATATCACCGAAACGCGGCGGGGAGCCAACCACACAAAGGAAGCGGATTATTCTGCCGGAATGATCCGTGAACGCGCATCAGCCACCAGAAGTGTGGAAATTCAAAATAATTGTCTATTCCGTGCAGCCTTAAGGAATTTTTATTAAAACTTTCGTATCAGATCAAAAATGCATTTTCAAAAAAATTGTGTTGTTTTCTTTTTCATCCCAGCTGTAGTTTTTTGCCCCATAATATAAAGTTTTCAGACAGCTGCGTATCAGCCGTTTGTATGATTCTCGCTCTGTTATCTGAGCCCCGATCTACTAAACCCCCCCGACTCCTTATCATACTGCCTGTGGGGAACAATAGAATGGCTCAGTCTTAATCACCCAGCCGGACTCTCTGACTAATGAAAGTCTATGGAGGAACGGACTTCATTAGCATCGCCATAAAGCATCAGCTCAGTGTGGAGTTTGAGCCGGGAAAATCACCCAAAATATCACATAAATTTATTGAGGGTTTGGCTCCAATTTTCACGTTTAGATATTTTGTTGGTTGAGTAGCATCCATATTTTTTTTACCTGGGGGATAGATGAGCGATAGGATGCCCAACGCGTATTGGGAGACGCCCCAGCTCATGGTACGGAGCGGAGCCGGCGGAAGGAAAACGCAGGGTTACTGCACGGCTTTACGGTTTTTTCCAGGGCTCTTCAGGAGCAACGGGGAGAAGTGGAAGACGCTGCGCCGATTCTCTCTCACGACCCTGAGGAACTTCGGGATGGGCAAGAGAAGCATCGAAGACAGAATCCAGGAGGAGGCCCGATGTCTGGCCGAGGAATTTCGAAGGAACAAAGGTTCTTTAGAAGACAAATTACTTTCTATATGATTAGGAGCTGGAACATTATATATAAATATATATACACAGTGTACATATAGAATATAAATGTTTCTCAACTGGACGACGATCCATAGCTGGCCAAGCCCTACCTAAAGACCTCTCCACATCTACTGGTTTCCTTCTTGGTGTTCTGATTCTTTCTGTGTCTTCTTCTCATTTCAGACACTCCATTCAACCCACAATATCTCCTGGGCCAGGCCGTCTCTAACGTCATCTGCTCTGTGGCCTTCGGCGAAAGATTTGACTACGACGACAAGGAATTTAAAAGCCTCCTGGGGTATTTAAGAGAATTTGCTGCCCAGTTCAGCACCCTTTCCGGCCAGGTGACTTCCCCAGATCCTATAACGGGGGGGGGGGGGGAAATACGTATCTTTCTTCGTATCTCTGTTGACAATCCCTGCTATGGTCCTGACAGCTGGTGCAGATGTTCCCGCACGTCCTCAGACGCCTCCCCGGCCCGCACCAGAAGATCCTACAAAACGCGGAGAGACTCAAACGGTTCGCCAGGGATATCGTGAAGTCTCACCGGGAGACACTGGATGCAAACTGCCCCCGGGACTTCATAGACTGCTTCCTCATCAGGATGGACGAGGTAAACGAGTGGAGGAGGGGGGTTAAAATATTCCACCGCCCGTCACGTTTTTGGAAAGAATTAGTTGGTTTTTAAAAATAAAATCTAAATAATTTTTTTTTTCAGGAAAAAAATAATCCCAACACCGAATTCCAAATTGATAATTTATTGGGAACGATAGTGGATTTCTTCTTCGGTGGGACGGAGACCACGAGCATGACTTTGAGATATGGCCTCCTGATTCTGATGAAGTATCCAGAGATACAAGGTATCTGCGCTGAGTGAGGGAAATTTCATGAGCCATTTTACAATTTTTGCATAAATTTCCGCCGTAAAACCACCCCTCCTCGTCGTGTCGAATGCCCAAACCCTGCCCAGGGATTAGTATTTTAAATTTGTCAGGGAATGCTTAATTGTCACGTGACAGAAAGGCAGGTATTGATAGGTTGTTGCTATAGAAACTGAAAATGCGCTGAATCTTTGTGATAAAAGCTTCTGTAAAATATTTTCCGTGACGGGAGGAGATGAATAAGTTTACTTTTCCTGCCGTTTGTTTTATTCCTTATATCGTCTTCAGAGAAGGTCCACCAGGAGATTGACCAAGTCATCGGCCAAGATCGCTGTCCATCGGTGGAGGATCGGAGTAAAATGCCCTATACAGACGCTGTGATCCACGAGATTCAGAGATTTGCTGATGTTACCCCTGAAGGAGTGCCGCGCGCAGCCAGCAGAGACACGACCTTCAGAGGATATCACATCCCCAAGGTCACCATCCGCCTTGGAGAAATAGAAAAATTAAAGCATGATAACAAATATATTAGTTAAAAAAAGTTACCAAACTATATGATTTTCCCGGCTTAGACACCACACTGAGCTGATGCTTTATGGCGATGTTAATAACGTCCTTACTCCATAGACTTTCATTAGTCAGAGAGTCCATCTGGTTGATTAAGACTGAGCCATTCTATTGTTCCCCACAGGCAGTATGATAAGGAGTCAGGGGGTTTAGTAGATCGGGGATCAGATAACAGAGCGAGAATCATACAAACGGCTGAAAACATTATATTATGGGGCAAAAACGACAGCTGGGGTAAAAGACTTGTCACTTCATGCATGGTGGTCCTATAAGGGGCCGGCCCTTAAACATGTCACTGTCATTAGTGCCCGGTGGCCCTAGAAGGGGCCGGCCCTTAAACATGTCCCTGTCATTAGTACCCGGTGGCCCTAGGAGGGGCCGGTCCTTAAACATGTCTCTGTCATTAGTACCCGGTGGCCCTAGGAGGGGCCGGTCCTTAAACATGTCCCTGTCATTAGTACCCAGTGGCCCTAGGAGGGGCTGACCTAGTTTTTTTTTCACCTTTTAGGGCACTATGCTGATGACGGTGCTGACCTCTGCCCTAAAGGACCCGGAACACTTTAAAAACCCTGAACAGTTTGATCCGGGGCACTTCCTGGACGAGAACGGACGGTTTAAAAAGAATGACGCCTTCCTGCCCTTCGCTGCGGGTAATAACTCCGGGTTAGTGAATAATGCCCATTCATTGCTTCATTCATTCGCCGTTCATCTCTCCGCTCTCTCTCTCTCTCTTTAGGGAAGCGGATGTGTATCGGCGAAGGCCTCGTTCGCATGGAGCTCTTCCTCTTCCTCACGGCCATCTTACAAAAATTCACTCTGAAGCCCGCCGTGGACACAAAAGACGTTGAAATCACCCCGGAACCGAACACCAATTCTTCAAGACCTCGGCCGTATCAGATGTACGCCGCGCCGCGCTGAACACGCTAAACACGCTAAACACGCTAAAAGCCGCGCAAGTTACTTCTCTAATGGAAGTGATTTAAAAAAAAATCAGATTAAACAGAAACCCAGAACCTCAAAGTGTTTTAAATAAATGTAACTATTTTATATATTTACATAAAAAATGCTTTTACGCTGAACTATGAAGCAATTTGACGAAACTCCTAACATTTGGTTTATTTGAAATATTTATAAATGTGGAAAGTAAAGTTTAAAATTGTATTCCTTAAAAAAAAAAAAACATAAATTAAAGGAATTTTATAAACGGGCCTCGGCCCCTAACCGATCCATTAAATTACGGATTAGATGCTTGGATTCTAGAATACATGTAATAAGCTGTTTATTCGTGCGACGCTGTGGAATATGGTGGCGCTATATACATAACAATAAATAATAATTACACTTAAAAATATATAAGAGCTAAAAATACACAGAGAATTGTTTTATAACCGGTTTAAAATAATTAAATAATAAATACTTTTTTAAATAGATTTTTCATTTTCGAAAATATTTAATATATATATGTCTTAATTTTATTTTCCATTACATGAAAACCATTTATAAGACATTATAGTGCGTAGATCGTGGAACAGCCGTCCCGGCATAGGTTGGTAAGAGAGGTAATACAGCGAGGGATTAAGCAATGCGCGGGATAGCAACGGCTCCTGAATCTAAGACGAGAACAACGACTGATTAAGGTTTGAACTCTTATAGTTCATTCTAGCTTTTTTTCCATGTTTTTTTTTTTCCCATCTGATTAACGGAATCTCTTTAAAATAAGAAAAGGCAGAAATAGTTTATCTGTAAAATGATGGTTTTTTATGTCACGCCTCCATACTTGGTTTCCAGGGCGATTCCCGCGCCTCCTCTCTCTTTTCCTCATTTATTGCTCGAAGGCAGGAAATTATTCCCCACGAGGATTCTCTCCTTTTTACCCCGAAAGCTCTCCTGGGAATCGAATGTTTTTGTGTCAGATATCCCTGAGCCTTTTATCTAAATACTAAACCCTAACGCAACCCGCTCAGTGTTGTTACCAAGGTAACGGGTTACAAAACTTAGATCTGGCTATTTAAGCCCGCGCTCGGCCCGGAGTCTGCGGCCCGTTCCCGGGAATCGGAGATTAACGCACTCGGTATCATCAATAAAATAACCGTCCGGTGGGGGTTTTTATAAACCCCCCAACCTTTCCTGCCGGAGATCACCCCCGATTCCCCTCGTTTCCACTCGGTGAAAATGCAAATATTTAATTTCGAAAGCCCGAGAAATGTTCGGCTAAAGTCACTTAATACGATATTTATTATAAAAATAATAATATTAAAATATATAACCGATAACCGGGACGTGAA
>VKOC01006572.1:0-41849 GCA_009364415.1 Spea multiplicata
GTGTTACTATGACCCCACGGTCAGTAAATGTTGTATTATGTACACTCTTAATGCAGGTTATCTTATCTATTTAATGTGTTTAGGCCCCAGGCGGGCACGAGTTGGCCTGTGACTTCTGGGAACTCGTGGGTTTGGCTCCAGCTGGCGGTGCCGACAACCTCATTAATGAAGAATCTGATGTAGATGTCCAGCTTAACAACCGTCACATGATGATCCGGGGTGAGAATATGTCCAAAATCTTCAAGGTTCGCTCCACGGTCGTCCACTGCTTCAGAAGCCATTTTTTTGACCGCGGTTATTACGAGGTACGTTCCGTGTCTCTCTCTGATGTCTGTTGTGTTTCTTTGCTTGCGTCAGAATTACTTGGGTACTCCAAACATACTAATAAAGCTGGAACCTTTGACCCTGAAGTAACAAACTAACTTGATTAGAAGAAAACATTTCAAAAACTTTTGGTGCTAACCTGCTGCCACGTTTTGGAAAATCTTTTCACTTAGAATCTAATTGCATGAAAACCATCTTTGATAAAGATTCCCCTTCTATAGAAAGCTTGCAATACACGTTCTTCTTTGTGTCCACGTTTCCTGACCGCGTTTAACTTCCTCTGTGCTTGTAGTTAGATGTGATCACATGACTCCTTTTGGCCCTCTTTCTCTTTAATCCTTGTATCTGTGAAATTGTTGGAATACTAGTAACTGCTGATATTCCTTTTGTAGGTGACGCCACCAACTTTGGTCCAAACACAAGTGGAAGGAGGCTCAACGCTGTTTAAACTGGATTACTTTGGAGAAGAGGCTTATTTAACGCAGTCATCCCAGTTGTATCTCGAAACATGCATTCCAGCTCTGGGTGACACGTTCTGTATAGCTCAGTCCTACCGCGCCGAACAGTCGAGAACTCGGCGGCATCTGGCAGAGTAAGTGGCGAGGCCAAAATTGCTTCATTGGAATCACCTAGACCATAGATATATTCTTGTTCTCTAAGGGACCTTGGGATCGTCCTTTTTTGTTTAATAAAAAAAAATGTTCTTAAGAAAACCATTCACCACCAAACAAAATGAAGTGCTGAACATTTTTAGACCGTTTGACATCTACTTCATATAGATTTAACTTTTAATACAATTCACATTTTTAGGTGTTTTTTTATTCTTGGATGGTTTCTGATTATTGTTTATAATCTGTGTTTTGTGGGGCTGCACTGGATATTAACGAATGAATGTCCCCATGGATTCTGATTTGACTTCTAGATACACACACATAGAAGCAGAATGTGCTTTCTTGACATTTGAGGACTTGCTGGACCGCCTTGAAGACCTGGTGTGTGACGTGGTTGACAGAGTCTTGAAGTCTCCTGTAGCCGGCTTGCTCTATGACTTACACCCGGTGCGTGCTGCTAGCAATATGTTTTTTGTGGTTGCAGTTGATAAACTCACTTGTGAGTTTGAGGAGAGTAAACATTTTGACTTTCATTGTAGTTTGTGTTTTTGATGGCCGATAAGAACTAACCGGCCGTTCTTGTCTCCCCATTTGTTCTGATGTAAAGACTTAAGACTTTGATCAGTACTTGACCTCCTCTTATATTCATGTTTAAGTTCCCTCAACGTCTTAACCTATATGTCTGTTGTCTTCAGCCTGGAGAATAAAGTGCAGCAACTTTCTGGTAATACGTGACAGCTGTCTGAACTTTAGGACTCTAACCGTTACAACATTTCATTCCAGGATTTCAAGCCGCCTAAACGTCCGTTCAGGAGGATGAACTATTCCGATGCAATCGCCTGGCTGAAGGAGCACGATGTGAAGAAAGACGATGGCACTTACTATGAGTTTGGAGAGGTAAGGTCTCGTTTTTCCTAAATGACTTGGTCCAATGGGCCCCGCTGGTGTTCATTGGTCCTGATAATGCTAAGACGGAGAGAGACATCATTTTCATAGTTTCATAATTTTCATAATTTATCGTCCTGGAAGTTTGTCACATATATACAGTAATAAATTCACCTTATTAATCCTGTATTCACTTCTTTATCTGGAGTATTTTATCCATGTATAACGGTAGCTTTGGTTTCCCGCAGGATATCCCAGAAGCCCCAGAGAGACTGATGACTGATGCCATCAATGAACCAATCCTACTTTGCCGCTTCCCTGCAGAGATAAAGTCTTTCTACATGCAGCGATGTGCAGAGGATAGACGCCTTACGGAATCGGTCATTATAGTTCAATTCTTATAAATGTATCAGAGTATAGATATCCGTGTGTGTGTATATAATTATATATATATATAATATATATGTGTGTGTGTGTAGTCTGGAGGTGCAGTTTAATAACCAGTGGTATTGTGTCTGACAAGTGTTACTTGTACTGGCACGTGGTTTATGAAATTGTACATATAGGTTTAGTCTAAAAAAAAAAAAAAAGTGCAGAGGCTCCTTGAATGTTTCCTTTATTGCTCCTTGTGAAGGATGAGTCCTAAACCTTCCACTCCCAGCCTCTCGCTATCCTCTCTTCTAGGAAACACTTAAGGGGTGTAGGCTAATCCTCTTTAAATACATGTCCCCATCATGGTTTGATAATGACCACAGGAGTTGGGTTCCAGTTTCAACAAAAAACAGACTTAGTAACCCCATTAAGTGGCACTGTGGTCGGCCACCGTGTAAATAATGCGGGCTGCTCAGATTTCACTCATTTAATTCAGTTTGCATTTTATATTATTGCAATTTATATACTACTAAAGATCTCCACAAACAACAATATGTAGTGTGTGTGTGTGTGTGTATATATATATATTTATAAATATATATATAATAATATACAATATATTTTTCGATGTTTGATTAGTAACTCCTTGGCAGTTTTGTAGTGCTGTAGACAGAGATGTGTTTTATCACATAAAATAAGGTCTGTAAGATAGTTTGAGCTTCTCCTTCCTCGTGTTTACAGGTTGACGTGCTGATGCCCAACGTTGGTGAGATCGTCGGAGGCTCCATGCGTATTTGGGACAGCGAGGAGCTTTTAGAAGGCTACAAGAGGGAAGGCATTGACTCTACCCCATACTACTGGTACACGGACCAGGTAAGAGCTTTGTTACACTTTTTGCAGGTTTGGCTTTTCCAAATTCTGTATTTTACACTAAAAACATTCCTTATTCTTATGCAGGTCTTTTTATGCCCTTGTTTATGCACTCTATACACTCTATACACTTCTGTGGATGTTTACCACTGTTGTGTTTATTTATTAAAGCTCTATTCCGATTTTTTAAGTATGTATTCCATGTATTTTAAGTATGTAGTGGTTTTTCTATGATATGCAAGCATAGCTTCAGATGCTATGGGGTATAAAATTGATTCTGGTGCGCACTTTAAACAGTGATCCATTCACAATTCAGATTACAGCCCTTTGGTTATGGTCAGCAAAGTTAATCTAAATCCCTTTTTTTGTATTTCCCATGTTTTAGTTAATCTGTTGAGATACAAGTAAGTCACCAATATAATTGTGTTCCTTTATTGCTCTACAGCGTAAATACGGCACATGTCCCCATGGCGGTTACGGTCTGGGTCTGGAGCGATTTCTCACGTGGATCCTGAACAGACACCACATACGCGATGTATGTCTGTACCCCCGATTTGTCCAGCGCTGCAAACCCTAATCCACCCGGGAAAACCCCACTCACCAGTAACCATTTGGTAAAGGTTATAGCAAGTGCTGTCTTCATGTCATTCTATGGGGAGGAATCCCATTCAGGCTGCTCAAATCATCCCATAGCGGAAAACACTGTTTCTCTTTGGTATCTGTGACAACTAATTCTTTAGCAGAAAAACTCTTATATGTGTCCTGTACTCTAAGCTTGCTACTGATCTCAACGATCCCCCTATGAAAGGTGCCAGGGCTTTAATTAAATTATATTTTATTGGATGAAACATTCTGCCCTCCATGGTGTTGAAGGGTTGTGGCTTTTAGAATTTCCGAGGCACCCTACACAGTGCGGTCGTTAGATTCATGGACGCCGTGCATTCGCAGTCCGTAAAGGGAACACACACACGCAGATCTTTCTAGGGACCCGGTCTGGACCAAGATCTTGAATGTGAACGTCATTCTTCGTTTATTTCCACCCAAAGCATTGCATGTTGCCTGTACTAAAAATGTAACATCCCGTTATGAAATAAAGAACAGTTAAGACAGTTTGTGTGGGCATCGGGCTGTAATTTGAACGCTTGTTGCTGTGTCTGTCGTCTCCCATCCAGGGAAAATAATCTGTATGATTGCCACGGTCTGATCAGAGTGTTTATAGTGAACCGCGTCTGGACGTCTTTCAGATGAGGGCATGGAAATTAAGTGCAAAAAAATCAATCTCTGCAATATAGAGATTAAAAAAAAATATATATTAACTGGGTTGGGGGTCTGACAGTCGCCTCCCCCCACCCCATGAATCTTGGGATGGGTGTTAAAGGAGCACTCCAGCTGTCATTTGCAGTTTTAATGCATATGATATCTGCGCGGCCCTCTTTGTGTTTTGAAAAGGCAGAGGGGGGTTTCTGCAGAATCCCCTCATGTGTTTGCCCCCACCAACTAAAAGCTCCGCAGAGACACGCATTTCCCTACATGTCATATATTTGCGGGTCGCGGAACGCAGCAGACAGTCGGAGGTTCCTTCACAAACCGGGAGTCTGCCAGCTGTAGTCTGCCAGCTCAGTGAGGTTGGTTTATCAGGAATTGGTTAGCAGGACAGAAATTATCAGGAAAGAATTAGGGATCATAATATGTGCGGCTTGGAGGAAGAAAGAGGTGATGGAAACATTTAAATACTTAAAGGGGTTTAAGAGGCAAGCTTATTTAAAAGGAGACGCAATGCTGGAACAAGGGGTCATGGTCTAAAGCAAAAGGGTCAGCGGGTTCGACCTCACATAAGGAAGTTCTACTTTACTCAGTGGGTAGTAGATAAGTGGATCAGTCTCCCCGCAGGAGTGGAGGAGACAAATACAGTGAGGGAATTTAAATAGGTATGGGACATTAAGTTTTCTTCACTGCAGGACCTGACCAAACATGGATGGGGCTTTAAAGATGGGCCGAATGCTTCTTTTCTGCCATCAGATTCTATGTTGACTTCCTCCATTGGTGACGTCGGGCCTGAAGTTGCGTTACCCAGCCCCGTAATGTTTATACTTCCTCATCTGTGCATCTCTTTGTTTCCTTCTCCGCTCTTCTGACCTGGTTCTTGGAAGCAACCAGATGAACAGGAAACTCGGAGACTGAAATACCGTGTAAATAGTGATGTCATGGTGTAAATAATGATGTCATGGTGGAAAAGCCAGTTATCGCAACAGAAACCTCAGAATTCCGATTCTAAGGCACGTCGGCCTCTGCTTCATAGGTGCTAAAGCTTCATGTTGACAGAAGGCCGAGCCGGATCGTCGCGCTATAAAACCAGCACCCGTGTGTTTATCAATGATCATTTGCATCGTATGTTCTCATTAAATGCTAGAGTCCTGTCCTAGAGGTCTCGACAGCGATTCCCACCCTCGGGGGTTCCACACGTTTCAGTAATCGTTCCGTTTGTCCCATAATGTTTGGACGTCTTTGTGTTCTTCCAAACTGAGCATGAATTTCTGTCCAGGTACCGGATTCAGCGATAAAGGAAGCGCTCAGGCAGAAGTGGAGCGTCTATCCGTATACCCCACCTTAATAACAGCGGCGCAGCGGGGGTTAATGCGGCCGATCATTAAAAATTCCATATACCACAAACATAGCGGGTGCTCTGCTCTCTTTGGGAAGCCCCGGTCAGGGTCCCTCTTGTAGGAGTAAATCGCTGACCGTGCTGAATGTCGGCGACCTCCTCCGTTTTGCATGCGTCCGGGAGCGGTATCAGCGCTGCCACATTGCAGCGACCCTTAGAAACGCTGACTTTGCGTAAAGTCTCCGCACTCCACCCTGATCTGGCTGATCGGAGACCTCCGGTCTGCGGAGGACTGCGAGGACTATCCTAATAAGAGGGTTTGGCCAAAGGTGGAGTGTTTGCTCTGGCCAACTCCTACTCATAAAGCCTAAGACAGGTATGTGACCGGCACAAGGGTAAGGAAAGGGTTAATTTTACTGGGTCTTAAAATGAATCCGGGGGGGGGGGGGTTAGCCTGACATTTTACATGTTACATGCTGTAGTCTGCGCTGATTAGAGGGTCGGGTTTAGATATAATGTAAGAAAGCGTCAGTCACTGAGACAGTGGAGGATACGTGGAACAGCTTTCCAGCAGAAGTGGCAGACAATGGTATAAAGCCGCCCTCAACATAAAATACGGACATGGGGCAAGGTGTGGGGGTTTAGCAGCAAATGCAAAAACATGCGGACGTGATGGGGATACGGGCTCTTCCGTCACATTCTATGTCTCCATTCCTGTCTAGAATATGCGACCTGTGGATGGTTTGCCGTAAAGTGCCCCCTTCTCTGTGTCAGAGCCCTTCCGGCACCCCCAGCCCCCACCATGACCCTTTCAGCTATATTGGTGACTGACCCCATCCCTGTTCATGGCCAATACTGACTCGTTAAGCAGATAATCCCCTCCTGCCTCCGATAAGAAGTTGCCAGATATGGAGATAATTACTGAGATGACTTAAGATCTCCTCCAGTATTATCTATACATTGCACAGGGCTGGCTCAGCCCTTCTTGTACTTGGAAACAAGTATTTCTCCCCCAGGTTGGGGTATGTCTCTCATCTTAAGGAGCCGTATGTCTAACCAATGCATGTTCAAAGTCCCTTGCTGTATTAGCCTCTACCACTTCTGCTGGGAGACTGTTCTGTTTATCTACCACTCTCTCAGTAAGGTGGTGGCAGTAAATGAAGTGAGAAGGTTGTGACATTGTATCCCACCTCCCATGATAACACACAGCAACATCTCCATTCAGCAGTTTGTGGGGAATCTGCAGGGATCCGCCGGCCGGCAGCTTATCTGTCAGGCTGCAGAAGACACCCGCCGCCGGGGATACTCAGCCCGGCTCATCGCAAAGTAAGTACATTCTAAACGGGCTTTCATGTTCCGGGGGCCGCAGCGCTGATTCCATGACGTTTTTCTGTGTCAAGGAGAAACGTTACAACAAGAGGCCAGAATCTAACACGAGAGGGTCAGAGGCTTAATTCCTACTTTACTGAGAGGGTAGTAGATAAATGGAGCAGCCTCTCAGCAGAAGTGGTAGCGGCTAATACAGTGAGGGGATTGAAACATGCATGGGATTGGCATATGGCTCCTGAATCTATGACGAGACCAACGACTGATTTAGACCAGACGGGGCCGAAACCGTTCCCAGCACATGCGTTTTTGACTGAGCATCCTGGGAGTTGCGTAGGTGTGAGGTAGCAGGCGGGCAGCCCAGGTGGATGCACAGCACATGCATGGATACCTGTGTCACCCAGTAACGTGGAGTAGGTGTGGCTCCTCTATCTTCCCCCGCCCACAGCAGCCCCAGTGGTACCGCCCACACTTCTCAGTGTTATGCAAGGGCAGAAACTGGGCGGGATACTGCTCCCCGGACCCACCCCGCCTCTGTATTTATATGTATGTGGTGATATGTAACAGAGAAAGTGGGCGGGTTATTCAAAAACTGGACCGCCCGTGTGGGAGGGTACTTTCCCAGTACCGCCCTTGTATTTGTATGTATGACATGAAGTGATATGTAACAGCGGGGAGTGGGCAGGGTGGTACAGTGAGGGAACGCCCCCAAGTGGGAGGTTCCTGCTACAGTACAGCCCACGCATTTATCTGTGTGTTATGATCTAAGAAGTCTGCCAGTGTGAGGCTGTTGATCCGGGATCGTGTGATCTGCGCCGGGGGGAACTCTGTTCGCTGGGCTGCGGGAGTCTAACGGAAGGTTTATACTAAACACCAACATGGCTGCGCTCAGAGCGGCACGCCGGCTGCCGGCCCTCCGTAAGTGCTGCTGTGTGCTGTGTGCTGTGTGCTGTGTGCGGCATGGAGCTGATCTGCCCCTCGCACAGCTGTTACCCCTCGCACAGCTGTTACCCCGTTTATTTGCCCCCTGAGGCTGGGGTCACTCTGCTGCAGACCAGATGATAAATAGCCATCTGCGTATTAACACTTTCATATCCGTGCTGATAAATCCTCTGCAGACTTTTATATTGTACTGTAATGCTATGTGTAAATTGCTGCAACCCCTGACCTTCCACTCATCCTCTCATGCATGTCCCCACCCCCCATAACCCATCACCCCCCCACGTCCCTAAAGTGTGCTGCGCCATTGCATAGAGGAGCCCCGCCGCCAGCCACGAGTTACGGCTCTGGAAGGGTTAAATTAACTCTTTCCAGGCGCTTTTCCACCTGTTCTGTTGAATTAAACATTATCGTAATTTGATGCGGAATTAGAAACATTATTCCTCCTCCTCTGGCGGAACGCCCGAAATCTCTTACTCATTGGGTAACACTTTGTGTAATATCCAGGCACCTGTCCTGTTACACAGAAACCGGGACTGATGGGCTGAAAACGAGCCTGTGTGTTTCTGTGAATAACCCTTAAGGTGAAATAATAAACTAATACTTTACTGAAAGGGTGGTAGATGGGTGGAACAGCCTCCCTGGAGACGTGGTAGAAGGTAATAAGGGTAAGGGAATCTAAGACGAGACCAACGGCTCGAGATAACGGGCGACTAGACGGGTCTGATCTGCCGTCACGTTCGACGTCTGTGTGTTTCATCTTCCGTGTTGTGACTTTTGTTTTCTTTGTAGTGATGAAAGCGGAGAGTAACGCGACACAGCGATGGATTGCGAACGCCGCAGCCGCAACCGCGCATCCCAACATGCATCCTGATAAGAGGTACGTCTCCCCGTGGGGGTCCGGCGTGTGGGGGTCTGCGTGGTCCTGATCTCTCTTAATCCGGAGAGGGGACAAGTTCTCTGCCTCTGAAGGGCTACATGAGTTATTATTTATATATATTTTTTTAATTCTCGATTGTAAGCTCCCGTGCGCAAGGCCCTCCTCACCTTTCGTTTCTGCTGGTCCAAATGGTTATGTGATGCAGTACTTGTTATGTCCTGATTACCTGTTGTACAGCGCTGTGGAATATGATGGTGCTATAAAAATCGATAAATAATCTCCCCGGGTTCGCTGCAGTGTATTGAGACGTTTATGAGCTTGCGCGGCTGCAGACCGTAATGTGACTGTAAAACTGTGAAACCCTCCTTTTTAAAATTGTTTGTATTTTCTGATATGATTAACCCCTTCCTGTCCCAATAACCTATCATGGCACCGGAGATCTATAGTTAGATAAACTGACCGGCAAACTGAAAAAAAAACTGTCTGATCCCTGCTGTCCTCTAAGATAAGGGTGATGGGAGTTGTGGGCCACACAAACTTATGAAATAAACAATTATATATTGAGCTGATTGGCTGCTAAACAGTGCCAAATGAGACATCGGCTGCAGAAAATTATCTAAAAATGGCACCTTTGGGGTTGGGGGACAAATGTCGGGTTTTTTTCAAATTCAGGACACTTACGTTAATGTGTTTTGGTCAACTGAACTGGTTTGGGGTCAATTTTCATAGTAAAATATTATAAGAATGAATAATTTTTACTAAATGTTTGGGCTGTACATCTAAAAATTATATAAAAAGAAAGCTTACCAGTCCTTGGGGAAAAAAAACCCAAAACATATATAATCTGTTTGTGCACGAAAAAAATCCAAAAAAAGGAGAATCGCGGTTTACGAAGAAAAGTACTGGAAAAGTCTCAGGTGTTTGGGCACAAATCACCCCAGTAAAGAAGGGGTTAAACCTTCAAAGGAAGGAAAGAAATGTCAGATTTGATAAAGTAAACCGGCTTAACGTATTGAGCGCAGTTCATATTTTCTATGTGTGGAACGGCGTCTCCATGAGCTCAGTAACGGGATGTATTTTCATTCTAATCAGGCTTCGATTTCAATTGATTTGAAATAAACTATGGAGGAATTTACTAGGCGGAGGGGAACCCGAAATAAAGAATCTCTTTCTATTTGTGTGTGTAGAAAAATAGATATATATAGACACATAATATTTTGTCACTAAACTAAAGGAAGTTGTGAAATGAAGTGACTCGAAGGGAAAGAAATGTTTTATATTAATTTGCTTCCTTGAGCTGTTGATCTCGAGTGTTTATTATGCCTTTTAAACACATTTTTGTCCCAACATCCGTTATCTCACCCTGAGTACCAAAAAATGATCTTGTCTAGATTGCAAGCTCCTTTGCACAGGCCCCTCCTTGCCTTTTTCGTTTCAGCGAGTCCAAGTTATGTGACGCAATGGACTATAACGGTGCCGTATAAATCCATTTATCATTATGGGAACATGATTTTTAAGGATCATTTTAACCTGAAACCGTTTCATCTTCTACAGGAAACCCAAAACCGGCATCCTTATGTTAAACATGGGAGGCCCTGAGACGCTGGAGGACGTCCATGATTTTCTTCTCAGGCTGTTTTTGGATAAAGACCTCATGACTCTTCCGGCTCAAAGGTACGAGCGTCCGCACTGAATCGCAGCCGCGTGCAGCTTGGCTCGGTGTATTCTGCGGTTGAGCCGGACACGTTGACATCTGCAGCTAGCCCCATCCTATGTACAGCTAGCCATGCCTCTCTTGAAGCCGCTCGCCAGATGAGGGCGAGGTCTGGGTAGCCTTCCCTGGGCAGTGCCCAGATTATTTTTTGGGCATTTTTTCCCCATATAAATACCAAAGACCGTGCTGCCATTTTACCAGCGCATCGGGTTTTAAGCCGGTAGACCTGCTTGGGGAGACAGACCGATTCCAAAGTGGTTTCTGGGGAAATAAAATAATATTTTTATATTTTGCTCTGGCTGTGCCTCCGGTTTGGTGTCAGAGCGGATAATATAAGGCTGGGTAAGTTAAAATCCAAAGGTAAATGTAAAATCCACACAATGTTCACCAAAGTATGTCTTTTTTTGCAGTAAACTTGGACCTTTCATTGCCAAACGGCGCACCCCAAAAATCCAAGAACAATATAACAAAATAGGCGGAGGATCTCCCATTAAAAAGTGGACGGCCCAGCAAGGAGAAGGCATGGTCAGGCTGCTGGACGAACTTTCTCCTTCCACAGGTATTCACACCGTGTGTGTTTTAATCAAATGTCTGCCTTTCAGATGAAATGAAGAATAGAATAATAGAGTTATGTAGTGTCCTCCGCGTTAGAGACGCACAAAAGTTCTCCCGTAGAGATCAGTAGGAGATCTCCCTGCTCACATGAGAGTCCCACGGTGTACGACGAGACCCCCCAAGGGACTCTCATGTGAGTCCGCGCTGAAGCTGGCTGATAGTATTCCACATGTGTGCAAGCAGGGGATGTGTTTGCCTGCTAGGGTCAGATCGAGGTCCTGCTCTTTCAAGCTTACAATCTATTAGCAGGTTGAGGGGATGGTGAGGGTGATTTGATGGTAGAGAGTGCAATGTGGAGAAGTCAGTGACCTGATTCTTTCTTTACCCTCCTAATACCGGCAAACTGCATTTTAGAGTGTAAGCTCCTCTGAACAGGTGGGTTTTTAGTGAGCCTTTCAAGATAGAATAAATAAGAGAGTCTGGTAGAACAGGACAGGTTTCCAGAGAATGGGTAAAATCCAGGATACGTTGAATGTGTGTATACGAGAAGCTGGTGGTCCAAACCCTTGGAGATGGCAACTCAGAAAAAGGGACTGAAGCAGACTGTCCAGGAAAGTAGATCACTATGAATAGATAGTAACGGGCAATAACTATTATTTTAACACATAAAACAGAAAGCAGGTTTTTAAGCAAAAATTCCTTTTGATCTTTAAAGCTGCAGGCAGAGATAAGTCAGGCGGGGTTTTTGGAGACGGCCTGAGGTCCGCTGCATGGGAGGGATCCGTTCTGCTGATATTCTGTACGGATAAGATAGGAGCGTAAGAGCAACATGAATGCCAATCCATGTCCCGGCAGCACTTCATTAAAGAGATTACTTTTATTTCTTTTGACTTTTTAATATTAGTCTTTTGAAAAATTGGTGGACTGTCTAGAATTATTTTTTTGTCGTGAAAAAAAATATTGATAATTGTAATTCATTAATATAATTAAATAAGACTTTCAAAACTGTACATAACGTAACCGCTATTATTGTACACTGCAGCGGAATATCGTGGCGTTCTATAAATCGATAAATAAAATAAGGATGATGTCTTTTTATTGGATAGCTGGATTGCGTTATACCGAGTTTAGAAGACTACTTTGGTCTCTTCTTCCCATGTAGTCCCAAAAGCTTGCAGTCTAATGCCTTTTAGTTGACCACAAAATGTGAAATTTTTAGCAAACTAGCTCATTTTCTTTACGTAACTTTTAGCACAAGGCGATATTCCCTGGCTGCTGTTTTTTTACACTATTTTTTATTAATATTATTATTCTTATTATTTAATCCCGTTGGCAGCACCGCATAAGTATTACATCGGCTTCCGGTATGTGAATCCACTTACAGAAGCGGCTATTGAAGAAATGGAAAACGATGGTGTCGAGCGCGCCATCGCCTTTACACAATACCCTCAATACAGCTGCTCCACCACCGGTCAGTAACACAAGCTTTTTTATTTATTTTTTTCTGGGACGTTTGCGTGTCATTGAACCCTATGAGAATAGGATGTAATGGCCGATCCGTTCGGGTTTCTTTGCTTTGCGTGCTAGAGAGCGTGATTACGGATTTATCTAAGTGGAACAGCACCTTTACTACGATGTTAAATGGCTTTTTTATGTCTCCCAGGAAGCAGTATAAATGCAATTTACCGATATTACAATTCAAAAGGAGTTCAACCCAAGATGAAGTGGAGCGTTATTGATCGGTGGCCAACACACCCGCTGCTCACCAGGTTTAAAAAAAAAAAAAACGCCCGTTCTTTTTCATAGCACGGTCCCATGTTCTTCATATATCTGAGCTCCATAAAATCATTTCTTCATATATCTGAGCTCCATAAAATAAAAATCTCTCAATTTAAAAATAAAAATGTTGATTCGGATTTGTGTAAATATACTCCTGGTTCTTTGAATAATTTTAAAGCATACTGTGAATTTTTTAGTAGCAGCTTAAAGCTTTGTACGGAAGCAGCTACGTCGAGCAGCATGTCTGAAAAGTTACTAGCCTCCAAATAGCAAAGACTGATATATTTGTTTTCCTACTATGGCATCATTCATTGTGAGCGTCGTGCAAGAATGATGTAATATTCTAAACTTCCGGCTTACAACGTTCTGTATCCCCCTCAACCCCCTTCCTCTTCTTCATGCATTCTCTGAATGGTTCACGGGCAATTTTCCTTTATTATATATATATATATAAAAAAAACATATGTATATATGGTGGTGGGATGTGCAGTGCATGTTCATTTAAAAAATATATATATTTTAAAAACACTTACTTGTGGTTTGTCCTTTTGTTTGTTTTTTTTTGCACCCCTCACAATCTATTTTATGAATTCATGTTTTCAGTGTTTTGCGGATCACATCCAGAAGGAATTAAACATGTTTCCAGCAGATAAAAGGGGAGAGGTGGTCATTCTGTTCTCTGCCCACTCCCTGCCCATGACCGTAAGTACTCGCTAAACTCATCATTTACGGCTCTTTTTGGATTGAATTGCTTGGCTATCTTCGCAGTTAAGACAAGCAGGTCTAATACTGTATGTATGAAAGAAATCTCGACGACTTTGCACCTCACAACTACCCTATCACCCATATAAAGCTTCCTTTTCTGCTTTAAAAAGAATGTGGACTCCAGAAACAAGACCAAGAGGGACACAATAATCCACCTTTAATGATCCACAGAGCCTTAACTATACATAATACAGGGCCCTTCATATAGCATAGTCCTTAAGATGCAGGGTGGTCTTGCCTACCACCGTTCAGTGACTAAAACCCCATGAGATCCTTACGACGGTGGTGACTCGCTATTGAGCGTTTCACTCGGGTGCCACCGGTGGCTTAAAGCAGCCTTATGTATTCTTCGTTCTTCTGTTGCCGCTGTGCATATGGTTCATAACTAACTAGATCTGCTCAACTAACCGCGATCTCGGACTGATCTCTTTTTCAGGTTGTTAACCGCGGGGATCCGTATCCGCAAGAAGTTGGTGCGACGGTGCACAAAGTGATGGAAAAACTTGGCTTTTGTAATCCCTACAGACTGGTGTGGCAGTCCAAGGTCTGTAAAAAAAAATACATTGTCAAATAAAAATGCTAATAATAAAATGCTAAAACTATAATTAATGCTCAATAATAAAGTCTACACATCTCTCCGTGTAAAATTCACGAATGTCATATATTTATTTTCTGCCACTGGCTGGATAAATTTATTTAATGTTTTTTTTTTTTAGGAAAAAATACATTTCTGGATTTTAAATTTATTATTTAATATTAAGTATTATTATTATTTTAATTTTTCTTGTGTAGGTGTATGTTGTTGCTGTTTAACTTTTTTTTATAATAAATCTATTCTATTCTTGTATAGTTTTTGCTTCTATATATGTGGTTAAAACATAACAGGATGGCAAAAAAATCCATTCATGAATGTCCTTCTGTTCATCACAGGTGGGTCCCATGGCTTGGCTCGGACCTCAAACCAGTGAAGCGATTGAAGGCCTCTGCAAAAGAGGAAAGAAGAATCTTCTGTTGGTTCCCATCGCGTTCACTAGCGATCACATAGAAACGCTCTATGAGCTGGATATTGAGTACGCTCAGGTGTTAGCAAATGAGGTAATGTGACATTATCACCTTCTTGTCCCACGTCCCCAAGGGTAGTCCTATGCCTCTCCTCTGATGTGGGTAATGCATACATCCAGCCGTATGTCCTGTGGTATTCAGCCAAACAAAAAAGCTGCATGCCATGGACTGTTTATACCCCCCAGGCACATGTGTAAAGCCCCCCATTTATTTAAATGGAAGTGCTTTCCTGCCAGCGATTGGATGCTTCAAGCTACCAATCGGTGGCAAGAAATGTTGAATCACTGCAGCCTGGCCACAACTTTTTTTTTTTTTTTTTTTTTTTTTTCTCGTTTTGGAAAGATGCATATATTAAAATAATTAAAGCGGTTAGGGTTAACCAAAGTGCTTTAATCTACAATATTCTTTAGTAGGGGTGTCGGGGACGTTAAACTGTCCCTTGAATGTTGCAATCGTTCATAAGTATCACACTTACCCTGTATTCATTTGTATTTCATGGTTTATTAACCCTTTAGAGAGTGTTAGTGTAAGTTTTCTCTTTAAGAGCTGGAGTTGCACCGTCAGTGCCCTCTAGTGGCAGGAACCTCACACAGCAGGTAGGAGTGCATGCGTCGCCTCCCTCTGCGAACATATCACAGGGATCTTTCATTATTGACTATATATAACATATATATATAATATATGAGAAGGCAGTAAGTCGCGATCTGGTTGGCTTCCTCCAGAGTGCCGGGTCACACGGTTACCAAATCTAAAGGGTTTATTCACCAAGGAGGGAGTTTGCAGGATAGCAGCAGTTTTATCTCCCTGGCTTCACTTTACAATATGAAGGGCCAACCCCAGCATCTGCTACAAGAATAGCTTTGGATAGCCCTGTATAAAGCATTTGTAAGACTCGAATGTCACTGTACTCATAGCACTATACATTATGCAGGGCCAGAAACAAATTGCTTTTTTACGACGTATAGTAAATTTGGGACGTTGAAACCACTCTCTTAGTTTAGTGAATTAACTCCTTCTTGACTGTGACTTTCTGATCTATGATCAGCATAACAGCGGTTTGCCAAGTTTTAGGAAGGGCTTTGTAAATTGTCGGATTTACGGTTGTTTGTTTGTAGTACGGGGCTGCAAAATTCCGCAGAATGACTACTGTTTGCGGATATCCCACCTTGCGTGTCGTCTTAAATAAATGAACTGCTTTGTTTCCGGCAGGGATACACAGGATCCCTGGCCTGTTTTGGGGCCCTTGGGCCGGAGTTGTATAATCCTGATCTATATCGGTTATTTTTACGTGTATATGTGAAACAGCCAATCAATACCCTTGCGTTCCCGTTTTTGGGTTTGGAACGGGGCCCATTCTAAAGTAGTTAACCCTTTAAAGCTTCCATACTGACTTAAGAGAAAAAACAAAGCTCCTTTAGTCATTTTGTGGCACCGATTTGATGAGTGATGATTGCTGTGTATGGTGGGCTTCGGGCCTCCTGATGGAGCCTGGAGAGGACACATCGGTCTTATCTCTGTCTTTTCTCTTGTGTGGTTGGGGAGAGCGTTCTTTATTCACACCCGGCTATCGGATCGTTACAGTAATTCTGTGCAGAGAAACGGGTTACCTGTCTGAACTTCGGCTTTTAAAACGTCCGGCGTTATCGAGCCACCGAGCATTGACACTTACAGCGCGAATCAGAAGGACGTCTCCGGGATGGAGAACGCGTTGGGTTGTGATGTTCCCATTCTGACAACGCTCAAATAATAGACAAATAATGCCAACTCTCAAAAATCTGAACTTTAATAGCAACAGACGGGGTTCGCACCTGAGAAGGCCGCTCTGCATACATAGAATGACAGAACAGACCCATTTGGCCTCATCTAGTCTTAGATTTATGAGCCATATGCCTATCCCATGCATGTCTAACTTCCCTCACTGTATTAGCCCCTACCACTTCTGCGGGGAGGCTGTTCAACTTATGTACCACCCTCGGTAAAGTATTCCAGTGTGTGGAGAAGCAATAGTTAGTTTTATTTTTTATTCCCCAGCATCCCCCACCATTCTTTCTGCTTTATCCTAAAATTCTGTCTATGCAATCATACCCGGTCTGTATCATTCTGAAGCAAACCTCAGCTTCAGTATAAAATGTATCCAAGGTTCCCCCAGCAATTTCAAGAGCCGAGCTTATAAATAACAAGTCATTCTTCCCCTCGCGGACCTGGCGGTCTCCGAGGACGTCGAGTTTTGTCTTAAAATTCCAACCCAACAAGTGATGAGAGTACAATTACTGCTCGGTACGACCTCGCGCAAGGCGTCTTTCCTAGGCGCAACTTGGGCTACTCACCTTAGCGGTAACACTGCTTTTAGAACAATTACATCAGAGATCTGAACCAAACTGTACTTTTCCAACATACTAACCATGGCGCATACTCCCAGCATCGTGATGGAGATTCCAGTGGCGCCTGTGAACTCCTTTATCTATGTTTATTATATTGTTTATAAGCTTTTTACTAAACTATCCAAATAAATACTGTGTTTTTAAACCCATTGAGAATAAATGTTTTATTCTCATCTCTGGTTTTTTTTAGTGCGGAGTGGAAAACATCAGAAGAGCCGAATCCCTTAATGGAAATCCATTGTTCTCCAAGGTATCCGTATCGTGAAACTTGCTTGAATGTTATTGACTGCGAACGCCGTGTTTATCGGCTCCCAAGTCTTCCAACCACCGCAGCAACGGGAAAATCTATTCTTTTTAAGTAAACAGAAGTCTAGCTAAGAATAAACAGCGCTGGGGGACCGCACACCTATCCGTATCGGCAGGGTAGTCTGTGGTTAACCCTTTACTTCCAGGCAATTTCACAGAGCACTAGTATATGTATGTGTATATGTGTGTATATATATATATTATATATATATATATTATATATATATTGATCACATACAATGTCTTGGCAAAGTTAAATATTCAGACACTGCATAATGCTACAATTTTTGATGCAGAACAAAATTTGCATAATAATAATCTACTATTATGTAAAAACTATGAGAAAACTGGCAGAGTTCAGGATACGTTTTTTTTTTGTTTTGTTTTTTAAATTTGCAAGGGACTAATATGTCTTTCTCTTCTTTTTAATTATTTTTTCTCTAATTACAGAATGTTAAAAATCAAACTTTGCATAATTCTGTGTTTTTGCATATTTTTTTTTATTGTTTCCCCGCAAATGTGTTTTTTTTTTTTTGTTTTTTTTTTTGTTTTTTTTTTGTGAAACCGTCTACAAGAACTTTTTAAAACTATTTCACACCTTAATTGCAGCACTGATCTTGGTAGTATTTGCTCTTAATGTGTTTTGGTTTTTTTTGTGGGTTATTTTATGGAAACCTTTTTCTTTCCTAAGCCCTAAAAGATAGTAAATTGCGTTTGTTTATATAGCGCAAGCAGATGCCGTAGAGCTGTTACTATAGGGGGGCAATGAAAATATTTAACAGAGACAATTTAAAACTGACAATAAGATACAGGAGGAGAAGAGGGCCCTGTTCCAGTGAGCTTACAATCTATATAGTATCAGGGGGTTTCTGTACAATGCTTCAAACGGCAACCTGATCACTAAGAGGTTAAAATTGCATCAATAATGTTTTGGGTTTAAAACTGATCAGAGCAAAACAACCAATCAATGAGAGAGGAGTTTGGGTTTGCGTTTTTTGTTGTAGTTTGATCTTTCTCTGTACTTTTTCAGGTTGAGACAATCTTTACAAATATTGGTATTTTGAGTCTATTTAATCCTCCTTTTATAATTTCCTTTTTTTTTCTTTCTTTCTATCCAGGCTCTCGCAGACCTTGTTCTATCCCATATAAAATCCAAAGAGGTATGCTCAAAACAGTTAACTCTACGTTGCCCGATGTGTGTAAATCCGGTGTGCGGAGAAGCAAAGTCTTTTTTCACCAATCAACATCTGTAAATTTTTACAGAAAAAGAGGGAATATATATCCATACTGCGGAATTGAGGTTTTTTTATTTTTTCCCCCCAAGCAGGATTAATTGCGGTTGTCTTAATAATACTTCGCATGTAATAGTCCTGTTATAGATTTTTTTTTTGTGTTCCATTTGGGGGAAGCACTTGAATTATTATTTTTTTTTTTAAATTCGCGTTCTGCCATTGTTAGACTGTCTGTCTGTCTGTACATTTCTCACAGCCTCTATAATTTCAAACTGATGACCCAATTTGTTAATAAGAAGGCAGTCCTACGGTGTTCTTCCAAGAGCCTTATTTCACATATCGATCTAAAAAAAATAAACCGAAAGCCTTCCTTAAGGGAAAAACCTGTATTTGTTTTGTTTTATACTAATTGTTCGCAATGACATTAAGTTGTTAACATTCTGTGTTAAAAATCCATTTAATTCAAACTGTGTGAACACAGGACAAGAAGTTGAATTTGTTACTTGTGTATAATAATTGAAAGTGCCAACTTGCCATTATTTAGGGAAAAAGAAAAAATGAAAAAATGTCGGTGCGCTAAGCTAGTCTCAGGCTCAAATAATACAAATGTATAATATGAGGCCTACCAAACAGTGTGAGCATGCTGCAAATACAGTGTGTTGGCTGTACAATGTATACAAAAAACAAAATACTGTCTGCGTCTGATTGAGAGTGTGCCTTGACGTGGCGGGTGAGCTTAATTATGCTTTGGCCAATTCATATAACCAAAACCTCTCATTTATATTATGTTTATATATTTGTTGCCAACTTTATTAGGGTATTTTGTTTTTTTGCCATTATTTAGGTTTATTTATTTTTTTATCCATTTTTTTCTTTTTTTAATTCTTATATATCCAGATTGCTCTTGTTGTTCTTCCTAACCAAACTGCACTATGTCCCGGGCTGAAAGCACTCGCGTTGCAACCAGATTGGCGCCAGTGCTGTATGTGATATAGCTGTGTGATTTTGGGGTGCTGTTGCTACACTCCAGACAATACATAAACTTTTAGGGTGAGGTATTTACCCAAACGGAGAAAAGCTTACATCACCCCAAGTCTACTTTTTCTGATAACTCCCATAAAAAAAAATAGGAACATCATGAAGAAAAAATCCAGTAGAAAGTTTTTAAATAGAAATCTGATGCTGGGACTGTTGGTAACATCGTCAGGCACTTGGCGCTCACATTCATAGGATTTTTGGATCTTTAAATGTCTATGGTTGCATAGTTTAAAAAAAAAAATAAAAAAAATGAATGAATGAAGGGAAGTCCACGCTCTGTTCTTCCACTAAAACAATGGCAGAATTTTGACATTTAAAGAAATGGGGCATTTACTATTTGTCTCATTTTAAGTATTTTTTGTGTACTTGAGAAAGTACAGTTATACTAAGAACAGTCTTTCATTTTATCTCTAAGTGTAATATATGACTATACAGTATACTGGAAAGGGATGGAACTATATGTTTACTATGTACTATGCGTCACTATATAAAGGTATATCCAGGCTTATACAGATAGTAGATATACATTTATGCTAAACACTTGCATTACTTGCATCTCCCTCTCTGAACTTTGGGGTTTGGCATAAAAAGCTCAGCATCACTCAAAACGAGCCGAATTTACTACAATACAATAATAGAATCCACACGAATCCGCAGCATTTAGTTTAACTACAAACTTTTAGTAGATACAAGTTTTGGATTAAATCCCCCTTGTGTGATTTTGTATATATATATATCCACTTTAGTGTGTGCTCTACTGGCTTTCACGCTCTACCACCTAACGCAGCTTTGGTACCACTTGTTGGCAGGAATTATTGTTCTTTTGACACAATGTTATAGTTGGAAGCAGTTCTTATCACTTCTTGTGCTGCAAGTAACCCCCAAAACCATGTTGACTAATATTATATTGCAATAAAAAGTTTGGAACGAAGAGGCAGTAGTAACATTTCACCAAAACCACAAAACGGATCCCCAGCTGAACGCTCAGTGAGAAGCGAGAATGCGTGTTTCTATTACACAGATTTAAACGATAAACTTCTTTGCAACCTCGGTTTCTATGATGTTTTAGAACGTGTTTGTTGGCACCTCAAGGATAAAAAAAAACAAAAAACAGTGACTGACCCAACGGGACGCTCTTCTGCGACTGTGAGGTCTGTACGGCTAAAGTCTCTGTTGGAGGCGTCAAACAGTCAGAGACGAAGAATTAAAATAGATGAGGCCAGGTTTGCCATTTCATGGAAATATAATTGTGGGAGATGAGGCTTTAGCCAATATAATAAAAAAAACTGGCCCTGAAATTACCATTTTATGCATAATCTGAACTTTTTAACCATTTTGTCTTCAGATTCATCTTAAGCACGTTAATTATTATTTATTGGTTTATAAAGAGTCGTCATATCCCATAACTCTGTAAAATGGGTGATAACAAACATTACGTTTTACTGATATTCCTTCAAACTCCAGAATTGTAAACCTATGCGTGGCGTTACGTGACATTCAGTGCTAATATTGGCAAATATTATAGAGCATAATTCTGCACATTCCTAAATCAGTCATGAGGTTCAAAATCTATCTGATCCCTATATTAAATTATTTTTCCTTTTTTTTATATTTTTTTTTTATTGTTAATTCTTCTTAGGTTGATGTCGAAAGAATTCTACTGCATCGTAGCCGGTGGATGCGCATGATACGTGATTTATCCTAAACAGTATTATTATTTATTTTATATAGCGCCATCATATTCCGTAGCGCTGTACAATGGGTAGAACGGACATAACAAGTAGTATATAACATAACAATTTCACTTACAGAAACAGGTGAGGAGGGCCCAGCTCAAAAGAGATTATGCCGATGTCATGGTTCTGAACATTTTTTACATACGTGCCTTAATATTTCCATATTTACTCCCATTCTACTCCACTTTAGCCTTTCAGTGTGTTCATACTATGTGCAAGCCCATGAGAATGTATAAGGGATCATTCCTGTGACAATGTTAATGTTGTTGCTTATTGTATATCCATTTTTCCCAATGGCACATTATGCTGAGGACTCTCTATTAAAGTGGGTTCCAGGCCCATTGTATTTTAAGGATGGGTTTCAGAGCATGGGAGCTCCAGGTGAATGTGCCGAGTCTGAACTGCTTTCATGCTCTCAAGTTGAAGTCCCACTGACCTTCACGGAAGGACCTTGGAACTCGACTCTTCAAAGACCTCCTTACAGTCATTGACTTCCTTCACCGAGCCGTGAGTCAAGATGTCATCTAATCATTGACCCTTCGTGATGGCGCAGTTAAAACCCCATTGAATTCCTCCTGAAAGTCTGGCTGAGCTTTCCCTCTATAAGCCATAGTTAACTCTTGATGGAAAAAATAAATCCTAATGTTAAATATACGTTATAAAGACACAATTCACCAGTGCAGTCACTTCTTCCAAGTGCTTGTGGATTTTGGCTCTGCCCAAGAGTCTGGAAGATAAAAACATTCTAAAGAAAGTATAACATTCTCTTCATTATTCATATACCGTGAATACCGTGTCAATCTGTGACCAAGATAACATCTATAATACATGCCATTGTGTTTTGGATAAAGTGGCCTGGAAGGGACATCACAAGCTCTACACTTATGGTGCTTGTAGTCATGTCTTCTTCATCTGTGAGTTTGGTTTTCTGTATGATCCACGTAGGAGAGCCTCTGATGCCACCAGGCAGGTGCCCACTCGGTCGGTAAGGAAAGCCCACCTTAAAGCTTCAGACCGTTGTCTAATACCTTTTTAACATTGTGGATCTACACCGTATGTTGGTGCTACAGACTTACACCCAAATGCTGAGACACCATTGCAATCTTTTTGCCTTTGTGATTTCACAAGCTTACGTTTCAGACGTGATTTATTTCTATATCATCCTTCTAGCGGATATTATTTTCAAGCCATCTCCTTGTTTCTGAGCTCTTTCTGTTGTACGAACCATATGGATATCACGTCTGCTCTACTGGCTTTCACGCTCTACCACCTAACGCAGCTTTGGTGCCACTTGTTGGCAGTAATTATTGTTCTTTTGACACAATGTTATAGTTGGAAGCAGTTCTTATCACTTCTTGTGCTGCAAGTAACCCCAAAACCATGTTGACTTATATTATATTACAATAAAAAGTTTAAAACAAAGAGGCAGTAGTAACATTTTAACGAAACCACGAAACGGATCCCCAGCTGAACGCTTGGTGAGAAGCGTGTTAATATTGGAATAATGCTTTCTTCACAATTTTCAGTCGAAAACTTGAACTAATACGATGTTTCTGCTTTCTTGTGACTCTTTGCAATGCCTTCCATTTCAGTGTTTGAAGTGCGTGTGAAAATTATAGTGAATGGTGGGTGTTAGTAAAATGTTGTTTTTAAAAGAAGTCAGGGGTTTGGGGTATTATAGAAATGGGTTTCCAGATACAACTCCATTATACAGATTTAAAAATGATGAAAACGTCCATATTTATCGAATAAAGTCATATTGTTAGTGCTTCTGCACCAATGCTTATAATGGGCTAATGCGCAAAAAATGTCATTGATCCAATCTGCCTTGACTATGTATTGTAATTACTGTTTTATGGTAAAATAAACCTATGTGTTTCAAATTGATTTGCAACATAAGATTTAATGATTTTGCAGAAGTACTATGGAATACGTGGCTTTGGGGGTGGTGTGGAGGCGCTTTTCAGGTTGAATGGTGTTGAGGTGGGATAAACATGCTTAAAGGGGAAAAACAGATACATGGACAAGGACAAAAAAAATGCTAGCACACAAATCCAAGCCTGCAAATTCAGATTTCCAGCCCGAATCACCCAGCCCATATTGAAGGGCATCTATTGAATCTGATAGAACGAGCTCTGTGGGTAGCGAATTCCACATCTGTACTGCTCTTGCTGCAGAGAACCCTTTTTGCTGCTTTTAAGTGAAAATTCCTTATTTTGAGTCTGAATGGATGAAGTCTTGCTCCTTTCGCAGTCGTATTAATGAACAGGTCATCACAGAGCCACTGGTGTTGCCAAGGTATATATTTCTATCGTGCAATCATACCCCTTCTGAGACATTTTTTCCCGAGACTTCCTTCATAGCTATGGTGTCCCGTTCCATTATTAACCCCGAACTCCCACTTTTCCAAGCTCCATAATGTCTTTTTTTCAGAACTGGTTAGAGGGGAAATAAGTCCCATCCCCTTCATATTGTTTTGAGCTCTACATTAAAACCATAATCACAATAATTAAAGGGGGAGTTCCCATAATTATCTTTCCCCTATTGTTAATTGGTTTAAAGCAGCCTTTACGCAGAATTTAAGAACAGGATAGCAAGTAATTACCAATGAGACTATTTTCCTTCTCATTTATGGGAGACAACCTTCCTCTTTTCAAGTTGCGTTGGACTAATATGCTGCTTAAAGCCAATGATTGGGTTCAGGTCTCCCTCTGAATCCCAAAAATGTTTGTCTTTGCGCCCCCGATTCTTGGCTTTTGGAGATTCTTAAAGTGTTTTGGAACCTGAGTAAACCTCCAAGTGCAAGATACAAGTAGGCAATAGATGATCTTGTAACCCCGGGGATGGTAGCTCGTCTAAGAGGACAATCAGGAGCCCACACAACTTTTCTGGGTTCCTCAATAGTCATGGTCATCAGAGGGCGAGAATTCCGGTACTTGTAGTTCATCATCTTCCAGTTTGGTTTCACCGGTGTTGCCTGATATTTCCAAAGGTTGGTTGAATCCACAGATCATTAGCAGATACTTTTAGCAGATAAGAGCTGATCAACCATTCTATTATAACTCATCAGAAAGTCAAAAACATATAGCTGAAGGACAAGAATATAATTCTTTACGCCCAGCCACGGGGAGCTCCAGTTTTCTTAATAAAGTAGCATCTATATGGAGCAAAAGAACCCATTACCCAAGTCGGCACCGCCTGATTACGTGAAGCTTTTAGCGATAGTTTATCTTTTAATACTCTGTAATGGATAACTAAGAAGTGTTACAATTTATGGAGCTGCATTAATCTCTTTTATGGCAGGGTAACCATCTCCCCGTGGGTTGAGTAGCCCATAAATGAATAGTTCAGGCTCGTCAGCAGCAGAACATTTAATGAATGAGTTGGCTGAACGTGGAAGGCGCAGTCGGCATTTCTAAACGGCCCTCGTTGAATGTCCAGCGGTATTTAATTAGCTCAGTTATGAAATGCATGGATTAGCCATTGCGCAGAACAATTATATGCATCGGAGAATTCTGCAGGGTATTGACATATCTATGAAGCTGTTTTCCAGGTGATCAATTATGAATTACAAAAAGATTATCTACTCCGGAAAATAAATAACGGCGCAGATGAAAGCTCGGGATGGCTGCATTCTCAGCGGAGGGACGCCGGTCTTTGAAACGGTCCCTCCTCAATCCCCGCCGACAATCTCATTTTATATCCGACCGACAGCTTTTAATTAACTCGACTACCTATTAACTGCAGCTCAGCAAATTACTTTTTATGTTTAAAAATCAAGGCTGTGATTGATTATTTTCAAGAGTAGGGCTGGGATGTTGCTTCGGCCGATCCATTAGCAAGATTTCATGTCACACTCCATTTAACGATTTCACGTGTATAGAGACTCGGACGCCATTTGGCTTTCGTGCCGTATATAACCAGCGAGTGTAAATATTAAGGGAAATCTCGTTTTATCTTTCTTTTTGCTGAATTCAGGGAGCGTATCATATACACGTAAAAAAAAAAAATTCGGGTCAATGGCTTTTTAAAAAATGCTAATTTGGGTAAAATCGGCTGTGGATATTGCATAATTTCATAATAAAATATCTGCCGTTTTACTTTTTTGCAATGTGTTCAGAGGATTCTCATAGTTTTCCGATTAAATGGAACCACGCATGATGGGAGCCACGATACCCAAGTTCATCGCATCTTAACGCTGAGCTCGCACAATGAAAATATATCCTGTGTGTTTCGCCGACTTGGTGACTTAATGTGAGGGTCATTCAGCGGCTCTTAACTCTCTCACGGGCTCCTGAAGTTGATGGGAGCCGTTATCAGGATTCTTAAGAGTTCTGTTTAAAGGGGACACCCGACGATTTTTTTATTGAGCCGGATTAAAACTACGTTTTCTAAAATATTTTGAATATATGTTTAAAAAATGTTTTTAGCATCATGTAATGTTTCGGCCATTTGTTCTCTCTGATATCTTAGACCAATGATGGCAAATGATTTTGGGCCCAATTTTCTGCAGACCCCCTGGTGAAGTGCAGCGCTGTTTCCACATTTCAGGGGGAAACCCCCCCCCATAAACTCACGCACACATCCATACCCACACACACACATACATATACACACACATACGGTACATGCATACACACTTACATACATCACACACCATGGCAGACACCGGTTATTTTGGCAAGATATGTACTGTATGTGTATACAAGTCTATTGAGGGATAAATGCAACAATTTGATGAATAATTTGCATTATGTTTACCCCTTTTTTCATATCTTAAAGAAGAAAGGGTCTTTGGCATTCCAGTTGGAGCACACATGCCTTAGGTACGTCACACCCTGATTCCTCCTCATACTGCCTGTGGTGAACAATGGAATGGCTCTGTCTTATTTATCTACCTGGACACTGTGACTAATAAAGTCTATGGAGGAAGGGACTTCATTAGCATTGCCAGAAAGCAATTCTCTGTTTGATCAGGGAAAGTCTCCCAAAATATCACATCACTGACTGCAATGGTGGCCTCAGGTCTACACATAAAGGATATTTATTGGATCAAAATACGATAGAACCAGATTTATGCTCCAAGAAAAAAATATTTTTTCCATGAGACTTCCTCGTTAAGTTTTATTAAGTGGTAAATACGCTCTATAAATAGGATCCAGCATCACAAAACAAACCATTTACAAATAATCAAACTTTTTGAAACTACCTATATTTTATTGCCAGTAAATTTTAATGTATTCCCTCATATATTATATTTCATACATTATAGCACATTTATATGACTTTAGATCTAGGTTCGGAATTAAAATGTATTTGTCACGTAAGCCATTTGTGATTAGTAGTGTCCCGCACCCTGCACATTAGCAGGTATCTGTTTTTTCCCCCGGCATGCTGGCCGGCTGATCTCACAACTCATCAGCATGCTGGCAGCTCCATTCCTATTAATGTATATATAGATATATATATATAAATATATATGTTCACTACATATATATCTCACGACATATGGTGCTGGAACAAATTGTGTTAAAACGGGGAATACTATCAAAGGCGTGCAGTTTAATTGCTTTGCGGCTTATAACCTTCGGCAGGATACACTTCTTCTGACCTTGAATACATCACATCACGTCCTTGTACTTGGGCTACAATGTTAAGTGTTAGGAGCGAGAATAGTCTATCTGCTGGCAATTCATTAAGCTTCCATCCTAGCATGAATAATGCACAACGCACACACAATCCATCAGTCCTGTTCTGGTTACCATGATTATCCATTATAAATGAATAAAGTCTCCTAACGATGTTAATTAACCTGCTCAAAAACTCTTGCTTTTTAATTGTGAGTAATTGTACCAAAGAGGAGAGTTATTTCATACGCAAAGCCCCAAGGGCCGTTTCTCCATCAAGGACAAGAAGAGGTAAAGTAGAAAACTTAAAGGGGAACTCAAACTAAAACAAATATCTCTAGTATCAGATAACACGTTTTGCATTGATGTATTTTTATTCGGCATGTTAGCCGTTTTATGTGTTGAAGCCCAGTCTACTAGACAAACAATAGAATGGCTTTATCTAAACCACCCAGCTGGACAATCCGACTAAGGAAAGTTTATGGAGGAACTGACTTCATTAGCAGTGCCATAAAGCATCCGCTCAGTGTGGTGTTTGAGCAGGAAAGCAACCCAAAATATCACATGACTGAAAACAATGGCCGCCTCCAGATCTGCAGGTAAAGGAAGTTTATTACAACAAAATTGAATAAAACCATCATGAAGAGCCATCTCCAGTTGCCCTGCAAAAAGGCCTGAGCTGGACCTGTTAAGTCAGGGAGATGTTGCTCAAGAAATATCCTCATATTAAAGCATTAAGTAATACGGTAATCTTCTAATTAAGTCCTTTTAAAATTTTCATTTTTAACTAGAGCTTTAGCAGTAATATCCATCTACGCATGCAATGTAGCCTGAGATGTCATCATGTACGGGGGCTGCGTATGCACGCAAGGGGCTTCTGACATCACTGGCCACCAGCGTTGTCCAATGTCCCATAGGGAAGCCACGAGTTGCAAAGTGCAGGTTTGTTTTCAGCAGTATGACGTCGTCGGCGGATATCACCTTCCCGTTTTGGTCCGTAGTCCGGCTGGGAGAGGCAATGCTGGAACGCTGTGAAGAACATCAGCCTCTGCTCACATAAGACGAGCTAAAAGATCACCAGGAACCCTACTGACTCTACAGCTCCATCACCAACTAAAACGCACGCAGTAGCACCTGAGCTTACATATCTGCGCTCATGATCAAGAAAAATAACCTGAAATATGCACTCTCCCACACAAAATGGATCCCAATGTGGGATAAGAAAAAAATATGAATGCAGGGACTGGAACTGTGATTTATGAAGGTCCAGCTCCCAGTTTAGGGGGAAGACCAAAAGCTCATAGAGCAATAAGTCAATAAAAACAATTAATTATGTCCGTAGAAAAATACTTAAATATTATATGTGCATCAAAAACGCTCAGTCAACAAATTAATGATTGAGGAAATAAGTAATAATCAACAACAATGACTATGGTTTTGCAGGAACGTATGGCGCAAGCTATGTTTCAGGGGTATGCTCCACTTATGGGTTTCTACAAGTTGGACCTGGGCAACAGACCCCTTTGACCCAACGATGCAGCCGAGGACTAATCGTAATGCTGGTTTCAGTAGCCCCCACAAAATAAAAGCTGGTCCTTGGATAAGGTAGTACTATACTCATAATGGCCATGTATCTGCAGGTGGGTTCCCTGAATTCATGTGTTTTATACGTTCTTCTGTTCTAAATAAGTCTGGTTTATGTCATCTCCATGCTTTTTTGGCTCTGCCATTTTGGATGGGGTTTGGCAACATCTGGAACGCCAGCTGCCACGAGTTGCCCTGCTTTACTGCAAATACTTGTGTGTTTGAGCATGGATGTGTACTTGTGTGTGTGTGAGCATGGTTGTGTACTTGTGTGTGTGTGAGCATGGTTGTGTACTTGTGTGTGTGGAGCATGGATGTGTACTTGTGTGTGTGAGCATGGTTGTGTACTTGTGTGTGTGTGAGCATGGTTGTGTACTTGTGTGTGTGAGCATGGATGTGTACCACCTGTGTTAGTGCATGGATGTATACCTGTGTGTGAGCATGGATGTGTTAGTGGAGTGAGATGGAGTGTGTGTTAGTATGAGTGTGTGGTGAAGTATGAGTAAGTGTGTTTACATAAGTTGTATGTTGTAAGCAGGGGAGCAAAGAAGGCACAGATCAGATGTTGAAGTTGGGGGGCCCGGAGTAATTTTTCTAGTTATGCCCCTGTTGCTATGGTAGGCCCTTTCATGGCTTATGGTGAAAAGACCGGAATGAAACGTTTCAATGCTGCAGAACTATAAATTCTGGGTTATTTCTAAAAGAAAACAGAGAAATAATTCAAAGATACAAAGTATAGTTAAACATTTATTGATGGGATTTAAAGGCTCTGAGTTAGAGTTCCTGTCCTGCAGTGATGATGAGTCTGTCGGGCTCGGGCTCGGGTAATTTCAGCCCAATGCTGTGCTCAAAAGCTGCGTCCAAAACAGCCGGTATATATAAAATGAGGGAACCCACGAAACCATCGTAAGGAATCAAAATGTGACGTACCTTGCGTGTTCGTTTCTTAATGTTAGACATGGCCGTATTCACATAAATGTATTTTCTTTTGCTTGCTGTGCCTCGTACAGCGGAGGACATTTGTTACTCGTTGGGAAAAGTAACATATCCGTTTTATAGAAAAAATGCTTCACCAAGGATATAAAAACCTCCATTATTATTACGCTGTTAAAACACTAACATTATTACAATATACAATATTATACAATATATATATATATATATGTATATATATAATATAATATAACAATATTACGCTAACAAAAAACCTACCAAGGGTTTTATACTGAGGGGTATCTCTGGAGCAATATGCTGCAGGAAGTTCTTATAATTATTATATAATTACTATTAAAGTTATTATTATTACCTTTTACTTATATAGCGCAACAATATACTTATTCAAGGGGATGGCGAGACTATGTTAATAATAATAATAATAAACATACATAGATATACATACATAAGGAAGATAGGACTCGGCTCACAAGCTTACACTCTAGAGGGAACGGGGTGAGGAATAAACGCTTATAAAATAATCCATATTATCACATTTGGCACTCTGTTAGATCCCGGGTTATAGAGCTGGTGGCGTATTACTACAGCGTATGCTGGGATTTTTCTTATGGCCACATAAGCTGTAGCCTTGGTTGCCCTCTCTATAGTGTGACAGAATTCTGCCCTTCTAACATTGTGTTTTCACACCCTGATACGTTGTCTCTGGTGTGATATCTACATTGTTTCTCCGTGTTCCATGTACCGATCCATCCCAGTGATTACTTCTTGGTCCTGCCGTCGAGTTGATGCAGTTCCCCGCATGGACTCTAGGGGGCACACATTACACATAGTTCACGGGGCTAAAAGCTCCATGTCCTGAAAATAAAAGAGAAATGTGAACATATTCCAGACGGCATTAACTATTAAACCGAACAGCTAAGGAGCTTTTCACCGCGATTGTTAACCGCTTCTCAGCTGAGTGCAGAATAGAATTATTTCGTGGAAGGCGTCCTGTAGGACCGATGGGAAGATTCGCTTGGTAATATTTTTAGATCATTTTGGTTGTTGGGTTTCAGAAATCCTAAAGCATAACAGTCAGGAAATATATATCCGAATGGTTGTTACCTGCCGTCACGTTTCTTTAGGTCTGTATATCCACGCCATAAACCCATAACGGTCCCCTTTAAGATGGGGGTACTTAAAAAATACACATAATCCTGCTTTGCAATGATAATGGTGAAGCCCAGAGTATGAATTAACCACGGCTAGTTACAAGAAGAAATCAGTTCTCTCTTTTAACAAGTTACATCAAGGTATACGATCGCTCTATTTGGTTCTTGGCCTCTGCGTAGAAGCTCTACTGCAGCAAAGCCATACATTTGTCTAGAGATCGTTAGCTAGCATAACCAGCGCTATAACGCAAAGAAAAGAACTTTCAGCTGTCGTCTGCGGAGCATTTCAAAGGATATTTTTATGATTTCCTATCTCTGTCGACTCGTAGGACCCCGTATGTCTCTATCGACTTCCCGGAGTTTAAAGGGTTAATGATATATTATCGATTCAAAGTGTTTCTCCGCATTGGTGTCGTGTTATACGGATTATACAAGTGCGTGATGGCTCATCTCATCCAGTCCACTTCACTTGCTAATGAATTTGTAAGAAGTGCCGTTGGGATGACGTATCGCGCATGCTGCTATTATGCTGCTAAACTTTATTGTTTGACCTTTTCAGTGAGCCGACGGTTGTGCCAGCTTTACATTTATCAGCGGGACTCCTAAATTGGGCATCTATCACTCTCAATGATTGGTGCATAGATTCCCTATTTGGGCTTTGTGGTCCTTTGACCTCTAGGGGTCAGAGGTCACAGCAAACACATTTTGCCTGCTGCCTGAAATAACCTTTTAACCTTCATTGCGGTAAGACTATAAAGAATTGCTAATGTTTACAAAAGAGATAGAAACGTCAAGCTAGAATCTGGAAAAACACGCTCGCGCACACGAAAAATACCCTCTAGTCCAAAAATCACAATTATAACATGAAAAATTCGAAACGGGGAAAAAAGGAAATAATTGCAATCAACAGGCAATTGTTTTAGTAACAGAATTTGAAAACAATACAAAAAACAAATTTGTATACTATGTTTATTCATTTAACATTCATAAAATAATTCAGAAACACGGAATGTACTGAATTTCATTGTATAATACATAAAACGTGAAATAATAAAATGATAATAAATAAATACAAATTATATATAAATATATAATATATAAAGATAGATAGATAAATAATGGATAGATAGATAGATAGATAGATGATAGATAGATAGATATATAGATAGATAGATAAATAGATAATGGAAAGGTAGATGATAGATAGATATATAGATAGATAGATAGATAGATAGATAGATAGATAGATAGATAGATGGATCGATAAATAGATAGATATGTGCATAGCTGGGACTGCTATATCACAGCAGAATACAGAATCCCTGCTTGAATACAGGTGACTTAATGCATGATATCTTTACCTCCTGACAAGTCATGGCTTTCAAAAGAAATCATCATTAGATCTAATCAGGTTCAACCATTAGGGTAATATGATAGAATGTTTGTGATGGTCTCCTGAAGAGTTAATATTTAAAGCGGTTCATTTTCATCTGATGTATGATATTTGTATATATGTTTAAAGCCAAAATGTTGCGATTTACTGAGAGGGTGGTAGTTAATGTAACGGCCTGCCAGCAGAAATGGTAGAGGGTAATACAGTGATGGGATATAAACATGCATGAGACAGGCATACGGCTCCTGAATCTAAGCCGAGACCAACGACTGATTGAGGTCTGAGTCTTTACGGCAGGAATAACGGGGCGAGTCGGGTATATCGCCGGCCTTTTTCCGCACCCAGATCCATTCGGGGTATAAAGGCCTCGGCTTTCTTTATTTTTTTCAGCTCGCTGAGAAAGTGCTGCTTCCCGACTTAGACTACATTACTGCGAATATTCTGAGAGGCGGATAAAGCCCTTGCCGGAGGTCGTTAGAGGTCTGCCGGTGGGGCGAGCGCGGAGACGTTCGCGCTCCCCAGTGATACACAAAAGGTTTTACTGCAGCGAGAGTGAAACACTTCAGCCATGTGGAAGGCCGGCGTCTGGAAATAAATCTTAGCAGATCCATTATAAATAGGAGCCGCTGCTAAACCGGGCCGGCGCTCCGAGCCGCGTGACCCGCGCTAACCCAATCCAAAGGAAGCGTTTAGCCTGCACTCCGGACTTAACCCCTGAAGAGCCGGAGCTTGTAAAAGCCTTCCTGGCGCTTAAAACAGTCGCTGGTCTCGGCTTAGATTCAGGAGGCGTATGCCTATCCCACGCGTCTGTATTAGCCTCTACCACCTCCGCTGGGACGCTGGTCCATTTATCTGCCACCTTCTCAGTATAGTAAAAGACTTGTCTGATTAACCCAGGATCATTCGTTACGGAGTTAGCTCTCAATTGTTGCTTTTTTGTTGAAGGACTGGAACGTCACATCGCGCCAAATAAATCAGACCAGAAAATCTCTCCCATTCTTGTAATTATTTTTATTTTTTTTTAAATATTGTCCATCGAATTTAGATTTGGAAAATCCTAAATGTGCTTCGTTCCCCGCAAGAAAAATCATTTCTAGGTTAATCTAACGCTCTAAAAAATTTTTTTTACATTTTTTTATATATAAAAACCCAGCTTTTTTTCTATTTTTGCACTTAAGGGGATTAGCAGGAGTGCTCATTAACCCTTTGAGCACCAGAGAATTGCTCCCGGGGTGAACGCGCGTTTTTAGAGGTAGAGCTCTAGATTTTGGACGCGCGTCGAATTTCGCGGAATCTTTGGATTTTGATAGCGAAATAAGCCTCTTTTGTTTATTTACTGAAAGCCCGCGTGACAGAAGCGGCTCCTGTTTGCCGTGATAATCGTGTTTGCGGTGCGTGCCGGGCTCCCACTCTGCGGAAATCGAAATGAAGGGTAAAGAGCATTTTCTGGACATTTCTGAGCGGATGAGGTGACCTCCTGCCATCGCCAATGGAGATCGGGAGAAAATAATGCAAGGATATCAGAAGCGGAGCATCTGTCGGAGGGGGAGGGGAAGCTCCTTTAGCTCTTTTTTTCTCTCTGTTCACCTTTTGTTCTTCTCGTTATAATGTCAGCGTGTTATCCCGCTTTAGTATACGCCGTATATGCGCTAAAGAGGCCTCGCATACTGATGAAGACATCTTGCGCCCGTACACTCTCTCCCCGTGTTTGCGCTGCACGCGCCGGCAATAAGGAAGCATTTAGGAGACGCGCCCCTGATTGCAGAGAATTATCCCGCTGGCCTTTATCACAATGAGAGGCTGCCAGGGGTCAAAGCAGCATTTCAAGTTCAGCTCGGAGGGGGTGGCTGTCCACGCTATTTTACATCTTCTTATTGTGCGTATCGGTCGGTATTGGGTAGGCCAGGAAAAATCTGTATCATTTAAATAGTGTTTAAAAAAATACCCCAAAAAAATAAATGACATAAATAAATAATGATAAAAACAATAAAAAATAATTAAAATGAAACCTTCATTAAATAATAAAAGGTAAAATTAAAAATATAATTATATATATATTATTGAAAGATTCAGTACAAATAAATGGCTTTTAGCGGCGTAGATGAATAAATCATTGCATTTTTTAATACCTTATATCTAGAGATTTATAATAAAACAGGATAAAAAAATGATGAATGACATCACTTAAATGTAGATTAGGCTATGAAACTTTTTTTGGTAGAACAAGCTATAAACTAAAACTGGAGGGTCAGAAATTTAGATGTGCGCAGGGTGTTTTATTTTACTGAGATGGTGGTAGATAAATGGAACAGTCTCCCATCGGAAGCGGCAGAGGCCAATATGGCGAGGGAATTTAAACATGTACAGGATAGGCATACGGCTCCTGAATCTAAGACGAGACCAACGAGTGATTAAGGAGTCTTTACAGCAGAAGAAACGGGCGACTAGACGGGGGCCAAATGGGTCTGATCTGCCGTCTGATGTTATTTTTCTACAAGTGATTAGAAACTTTTTTGGACTTCCTTCTTATATTCAGTTTGTGTCATAATCCAGTCAGCGAACATTTTAACTTCCTTTCCTATTCTTTTGTATATTTCATAAGCATTGAACAAAACCAAAATTATGCATAAAACATTAATCCCTATCTGGATCCATTTTTGGATCTATCTGGCCATTTATACTGGCCAGATTACAAAACTGAATTATGAATGTAATTAAATGAATCCTAGCTGTTTTATGACAATAAGAAGAGTTTTCTTCCCCCTCAGTGTTTCTCTGATGAAGGGATCATGATGAATAAATATTATTTATTATAAATTAAAAAAAAAAAAGATTACACTGGATTTTGTAAAATTATTGCTTTTTAAAAACTCTAAACTTGGACAATGAAATATATTTTTAAAATTATTTTATATACCAATATATAAAATACCTCCATTTATACCTAATTAAATTAAAAATTTCTGCAACTGGAAAATATTAGGCAATTGGAAAAGTTGTTTGTTAATCAAATTTATCTATAAATGCACTTTTATGGTTCTGAAAATAAGATAAACGAGAAGCTTCGACAACAAATCAAGGAGGAAATCGACAAACGTAGACGTACATTTGATCATAAAGATAACAAACGAGTCGCAGGTTCGTGATGATTGTTGATTGTAGCATTAAAATATATTTTGAACGCTTTTATGGTGTATTGTGGAGTTTATCCGGAGTAGAGAGGATACAAAAAATGGAATCTGAAAACAGCAACAAAGAAACCCTGAAATATCCTATAGAAAAAAAAAATCAGGGAAAATTATTAACAAAATATTTAATTGTATTATTATTATTATTTAATTTTTAATTAATTAAAATAATAATAATAAAAAGATCAGGTTTGGTTTGAATTTAAAAAAATATATATAAAAAAATGTCCTGATATTGTTAAGTATAAATATTGGTTTGTATCTGCATTAAAAAAATAACTTGGCTACTTTTGATATAAAGAAAGCACAGAAATCTTTCCAGTCACATGACAATAATAAAAAAATAAAATAAATATTAAGAAAAGGTCAGGTTTGACCTTGTCTAAAGTTATTATTATTATTATTACAGTCTTCAGCATTAAGACACATACACAAGCATTAAGTATATAAATTATCTGTATAGATATGTTCTCGACCATCATATTGTAGACATATATCTATACATTTATATCTATATCTATCTATCTATCTATCTATCTATCTATCTATCTATCTATCTATCTATCTATGAATAGATAGATAGACATGTCTATATATGTATATATATATAGATATCTATATCTATATCTATATATATATATAGAGAGAGATATAGATATATAGATATCTATAGCCATGTATGCTTCACTCTCAATACACTTTATAGAAAGTCCAGAAAAAAAAGCCGTCCACTGGATAAGTGAAGCGCTGGATGATAGTCTTGTAGTCTTACGTGTTCTCCATCTTTTCTATCCATCACTAATTAATTTCCCGGCTTGCCCGGTATATTTGGAAATGCACTCTGCTGCTCGCCCCATTACTCTTCTCCCCTGTCATTTTAAGGATGATGCACAATGTGTGAATATCACCCGCTGCAGAGGTCTCGTCCTGTTTATCCAGCGTGCGTAGATGCATTTTTGGAGGAAGTCCTAATCGAGCACTTAAGCCGTAATACTCGTGGGATAAGCCCCTGTGGATAGCTCTGTATCCTGAGCAGTGCTGAGCTTGTATACCATACTCCCATAAGCACATTTACTTCAAGCTAATTAGACCATTATGGTCTACGATTGTCTTTTACTTCCACAGATGCCTTTTGTTTTCGTGCTGGAAGAAAGTGATATGTAATTTGATGATCTAAGATGCTCTTGTTTGTTTCAATCTACTGTATTAATTCTCGTTGTCCTTATTATTCCTTTACCAAGAGAGAATATAATTCCAATACGAAGGGCGTTGTCTAACACATTGCCATCAATATCCCTCTGTGAATCTTTGGCAATTTTTAAACATTATACCGTTCGCTCATCATTTCTGCTGTAAAGACTCAGTCCTTCATCAGTCTCGTCATGGCCATTTCCCTATCCCATGCATGCTTTAATTCCTTCTCTGTATCAGCCTCTACCACGTCTGCTGGGAAGCTATTCCACTTGTCCGTCACCCTCTACGTATAGACAAGTATAGACTAGATTGGTGTGTTAGTATGAGTGTGCATGTGTACGTGGCTGTCTTAGTATGAGTGTGTTTGCGTAAGTGTGAGAGGGAGTGTGTGTCAGCATGAGTGTGTGTGTTAGTGTGAGCGTGTAAGTGTGGGAGTGTGTGCCAGCGTATATGCTAGTTACTAAGGGGGGGGGGCAAGGAGCTGATGGGGCCACTTGGCTTTGCCTGTCCCCTGGGCTAGAAGGGCTAGAAGGTGCCACATAGGCCTTATTATGTTTCTATGCTAAAATATTTTGTTTAACTCACAAAAATACCCCAAATACCTTGTGTGCACCCAAATATTTTGACCAGTCAGCTGATCCCTCGTCCCATAAACTCATCCCTGCTTTAATACAGGTCATGATGGGAATTATCACAACACAAGTCTATTGGTTATCACCGGTGGCTTCCACCATCTCAATATTAGCCAAAAATTATAAACTACTATAACTTTTCCAATCCTTACGTTACATTTAATAGTTTAAATTGATCGATGAATTATAGAAATACCACATTCTATGGATTCATAAATCTAAAACTGAGAGAGACCATAACAAGACAAGAATTGATCCTTTATGGGGGGGTTCTTAATAATGCTCTGGTGCATTAATAATTCCCAAAGTTTTTAAGGGTCAGGTCATCATCATGCTGTTACATTTACCGTTAATTGTCAGAGACATTCCGTACGGAAAGGGGCTGATCGTCCATTGGGGTATTAAGCAGTGTGCATCCATTCTGTGGGCTTCAGGAGCCGCTGACATGGTATATTTAGAGATAAAGTTTACTGTGGTCTTGTATTATATTAAGGTTAACCCTATGGATATCTACATTTCTTTAGTGTAGTAGCCTCTACCACGTCTGCTGGGATGCTGTTCCGCTCCCTCGATGTGAATAAATACTTCCATGAAAGCCGCTGACTCGATAGCTTCAGACCCAAACCCCATGTAGGTCAACCAAAACCCAACTTAGTCCACACCGGTAACACATAGACCAACGTGGAAAAAGCCTTTTTTCTTCCGTCTACCATATGGAAGAGCCCTTGGGTCCCAAGATGTTCCTTATGAAGATGATTTATAACAGGCTTTCAGAATAGCTTTTTTTTCCAGATTTTATGAGATTTGTTACATTTATTTAGATTATTTTGTTATTTTTTAATTGATTCAAAGGAAATATCATGTCACACCCGTCCTACCAAACTACCGTCCCACCGGTCACAGTATGGACCACACAGCTCCATTATTATTTATTCTAGAACATTGACATTAATAATAACAGCTTGTAATTTTTTGGGGTAATTCAAGCACTTTCCATGTTTGATGACACATGGCGTCTGAGTTAATGTGTCTCGACGGATCATTTACTTCGTGTCATTATGTATTTCTTATTTGGACTCCCAGCGTTGGCTTCCTAACTCGACCTGTGTGATGTATTTTAGTTCTTCTGTCATTTGTGATAACGTTTTGTGGACCATACAATAAGGTATAGTGACATAAGCTTTTACGACCTAAATATTACTCTATAAATATAAAATTACTATTAAAATACTAAAAATATTGATTCAAATTAACAATAAAATCACTTCTCCAAAGTGAATTTAAAGCAGTTTATTTGACATTAATCGCAGAATTTACAGCACTACCATTTAATGATAGAAATTAAATAAAAAGAACAGTTTTAGCGACATTGCAGACAAAACATTGGTGTTTAAGGATGATGGTATCATGTTGAAAAAAACATCAAATACAAAAAACAGCTTCCCAACACTGAACTGAAATAAGGAGAGGACTGGGGAAATAGCAACGGGATTTAATAAAGTGCCCCAACGTATCACTGGCGACCAGGATGTCCACGTTTAACGGAAGCAGCGGAAACATAAAACAAAAACATACAAACTCCAATCTTTGGTGGGCGAGATACAGCGTGAACATAACCAAAACGTCCATATAATATTACAGTGTAAACAAAGTATCGTAAAACGCACGTATTGGAGAAACCCAACGTGTAGAAAATTGTGTTTTGACGCATTTCTTATTGTTTTCCAAATTTTGTTTTTGGAACGAACCAGTAACAGCTGGGATTTCTCCCAATGGAGTGCAAACTCTTCAATTTATCACACAATATTACATCTCCCTCTCCCCCCCACATCCATCGTCCGGCGTCATTCTCTATAAAACCTGTTGAATTGATGAGTTCTGACGTATCGTCAATCTTTTAATCTAAATCTTACATCGTATTATATCTATAATATAGATTTTTTTTTAACCAGTAACCAATTATCAGCACAGATCAAATAATTTTTAGCAATATCGCCCATTAAGAGGTTTTGTAGTGTAATAAAATCCTGAAGACAATGTCATCTACTATTTTTTTGTTATTATTTTTGTAAAATTCAGAATTTTCTTTACCGCCACCACTACTGGAAGAAACACGGACATTGCCTAGGAAACATCATTTCAGATTTGGTATAAAATACAGAATAATATGAACATTTTGGGTCCTTTGGGACTTGGAATCCTCCATACTACAATGTAAATGCTTGCAACAAAAAAAATCCTTAGTAAATTATTAACAATTTTTGGTATAATGGTCGGTATATGGCAGAAAAAACAACATATTTTTTACAACATAAATTTATGTTTGGCAAAAAAGAAATATTTTTAGCGAGTGCACAAAGCCACGAAATATTATTTGGCAACATAATGGAAAAAAATCATATTTGGAAAAAAAAACAGAACGTAAATACAGTAATACCAGCATAATACATTTTACACCTAGTAGAAAAAAAATAAAATAAAAAATAAGGCTTTAATCAAGGACAACAAAATTATGGATTTTTTTGGCAAATGAATAATGGGTTCTTTGGCAGAGTATAGGAAGAACATATTTATGAGAACAGCAGAGTTGTTTTATTTGCTTGAATACTGAACAAGCCAGAAATAAAAATAAAAAATATATTAAATGTATAACACCTATTTTTAAATGACATATACCACGAACTTAAAAAAAAATATAAGAAACACTTATTTCTTTGGCAAACTTCATTCGGTGGCTTGTGTTAAATCCATAAATGTATACATTGTACGATGCCTTCTATATGGTCCAAGTGATCCTTACAATGGACGAAAACGGAATATGTGATGAGTCAATGCTGCCGACATCAGACACTTTGGTAATTCTTTGGCAGAAAAGTTACATCATTTTATAACAAAACAGAAGACATTTTTTTATTTCTACAGCCAAAAGGGCTTTATACCTTTGGAACAATAATGCAAATATGCTTAAAATGTGAATCAATACGATGTTAACATCTGATAACGGGACGGACGTGATCTGTTGATATATATATATATACGCTAACAAACTATTGCATTTTTGACTCATGCATATCTTTGGTGCTTTTAGCTGTAAGTTTGTTCGCGGGGAGTGTTTTTTTCACACCGACCAGGCTTTACGTGAGAATACAGCATGGCGTCAGGCCAGAGCTTACGGAAACCCAGCATGAGGACTGAGGAGGTTTGTAATTTTTACGGGGAGGAGACGATCTGTGCCACGTAAGCAGTTACGTCTAAAATATATACGGAGCAGTGATGGATAATTTCTATTACTACGGATGTTGTGCTATTCCCATGATGCCCAGCTATCCTCAAAGTGAACTGTCGACGGCGGCTTATCCCTCGCCGGACCCATGTCAGCTTTTTTGGTCTATATTACCCATTGTAGAGCATGGAGAAATATGATGGCGATATATAAATCGACAAATAATATTAATTTTCTGCAAACGTTGGGAAACTATGATGCGATGGGCTGTTCCGAGAATGGCTTTAGATTTCTATACTCATATTATCAAAACTACACTATGAACCATGAGAAACGCATATGGCACATAATGGAATATTTATAGAATGAAGATCTTAATGAACTAAAGGCATATGGCATTATATTTCTTGCGATGCATGCTGCCTACCCCCTATTGTTATAATAATGTGGCATTTAATTCCCCCCATTATCTGCTATAATAACCAAGAACTCTTTAATATTTTCAAGCAAAAACCTCAAAGATGAATTGGCTAAAGAAAATTCTCAGTTAAGTTAATTAAGAGCCATGGAGGAACAAGTGATGAATACCTAGCAGAGCATCATGGGAGTTGTAGTTTAACAGTAAACCAGGCAGGGAACACAGACTGCACCCCAACCTAATACTTAGATGATACAACCATCTTTTAATGGGTAAATTGCGTATTTGTTAATATATATAAAGTAAAAAACAAAAGCACAATGTAGTTACTTTTGTATTTTCCCCATGCATTAAATCATATCACTCAACGAAGCAGATAAAACATTTTTATGTTAGTAAAAATGAGGGAAATTATCGTTAATTATTTTTCTATTTTAATTCAACAAAACAAATTAACCTCTTTGAAGCCAGAGTGTGGCTAACACTTTCCGTTGATCCTAAAGATGTTAATACATTTTTCTTTGAATTATTATTATTATTTTTTTTAGCCAAACTTGATACCGTAAACGTTGGGCCTCGTTCTGCAACTCTCCCCAATCCTTAAAAATAAACATTTTGAAAAAGATACAAAAGAAAACAGAACAACAGACATTTCATCATTAAGCGCACCTTTTTGACTATTACAAAAGCACAACCTAAAACGTATAAAGTTTTTTTTTTTTTTTCCTTTAAATCAGTTACTAAAAGAAACAGTGAGCCATTTATTACATATGCTATAATAACGTTAATCTAAACCACTATTATCTATGAGGTATATCTGAGAAAATTCGGTAAAGGAATCGTGCGGTCTGTGTTGCCATGCTCCAAATCTCCAGGTTAAAGCTTTTGAAACCGTGACAAGAGGGAACTATATATATATAAATATGTTACACAAAAGCTGCAGGACTGGGACGTCGGCGGAGAGGGACAGGTAAGAGGACCTTTCATACGTCTGTACAATTGGTTTCTGTGGACCACGTGACATGTTGCGGCTCATGAAGTACGTGATACTCCAGGTGAGTCATTAAGGGGAAAAAAGAAACGGAGGGGTAGGAAAACGAGTGAGTTG